>JACCIB010001090.1:0-57963 GCA_018906965.1 Philotrypesis tridentata
ACCGACAGAGCCTATATCTATATATAGTGTCTGGAAGAGAATATCGATCGGGGGCCTGTTATACCCGAGAGACAGAGCCTATATCTATATATAGTGACTGGAAAGGGGCGCGTTATAAACGACGCCTGCGCAGAGAGCGAGAGAGAGAGCGCAGGCGAAAATTTCAAAGTCCCGCCCGAAGCGGGTCGAGCGGTGCCGAAGCCGACCGATGCGTTGTGCGTGGGCGAGAGAGAGAGAGAGGGGAGAGAGAGAGAGCAGGCAAAATAGGGTATGGTCGGAATAAAGGAACGGCTGTTGGATACGGATAATAATAAAAATTAAATTTTTAAAAATTACATTTATTGACCTTATTTTTATACACGGTATAGGTATTCAAATGTCGTCCAAACAAGTCAAAGCTAATCTTTGAAATTAACTAAATCAGTATTGGTTTTAGCTGGGCGACTTCTATAACTTGCGAATGAATCTTCAAAGCCAGATTTTTGTGTTTTCGAATCTTTGTGCTTATTCAACCCAGCCACTTCTTGGTATGAAACAGAAGTTTTTTGATTCAATTGTTCCGACTTGACGAGACGTTGACGCTCCTCTCCTGCCGTCCCCGAAGAGAAGCTTTTTTTCCACTTATCCATTTTAGGCGGAGCAAGTATCAGCTATTAGTGAGATCAAGATTTTTTGATGAAACGTTTGATTTTATTGTGTTACTCGATTGATCACTCGTTGCGTACTGACTGTCTTCGGCCATACTGAGGTGTTAATATAGTTTTTAGCATTCAAAACAATACCCTTTTTAATGGTTTTTAACAGCGATCGGGGTGCGAGAGAGAGAGAGAGAGAGAGAGAGAGAGAGAGAGAGAGAGAACTTATAGCGCCAGAGTCGAAAATTTTCAAAGTCCCGAAACAAAGAGAGTATATCTATACATAGCTGCAGGTCTGTTATACCCGAGTATATCTATATATACAGACATCTACTCTAGTCAGGAGCCCCCGAAATAGAGAGAGTGGGGGTATCTGGAACGGGAAAAGCCGAGAGGGCCGAAGCCGACCGATGCGGCGTGCGTGGGCGAGCGAGAGAGAGAGAGAGAGGCGCGCTTGCCAGGGTGTTTGAAAAAACAAAACACTTTTCACTTTTACACACACTTATTACATTTTTAATAAAAACACTTTACATGAAGTAGTTGGCATACATTAAGCACAGCACTACGTATATTTCTATTTCGTCCGTAACAGGCTCACTTATAGTTGTAAACACGTCGCGCATTAACGCCCCGAGCCGTCGGGGTGGATCCATCACAGGAAGGGGTGGGCCAATGAAAAGATTGTAGCGTGGGTAGAAAAATTTTTTGCTAAACACCTCCATCCGCACCTCCTTGTTTATGATGCTTATGTGCACCTCCAAGGTATGAGACAATAATTCCGCGATGCCCCAAGCATCGTACGCGGGTTGGAATGCTCCGTTCTGAAAGCGGTCATTGAGCTTCCTTAATATCCGCCTCTCCCTCCTTTGCCTTTCCCAATACTCAAACTGAAAAAAAAAACAATATTTAATAAGCACTTTTATAATATAAGTATAATAATAATAAATTATTTATACATACCACGACAATTGATCTTTTTGGCCCTATGGAGGAGGGGTTAAAGTAATATGGCTCGACACGCACCATAGCGATGTGCTTCTTGCTAGAATAAGGCACAAACTGACTCTGGCGTATTTTTTCGTCCTCTCGAGAAGTCCTTCCTTTTTTTTTTTGATTACATAGTTTTATTCGTCGACAATATTTTTTTTACATTTTTATTTTTTAGACACTCTGTGAAGATTACATAAGAAAGTGGGTACAATTCACACGCACACATTTACAACGACGATCATTTTTTTTGATTACATAGTTTTATTCGTCGACAATATTTTTTTTACATTTTTATTTTTTAGACACTCTGTGAAGATTACATGAGAAAACGATTATAATTCACACCAGCACACATATTTACATTTTTTTATAGCCACTTTTTTCGGGTAAAGAATTAGTATTTGTAGAATATTTTTGTGTATACTGCTTCCACTGCGAGGTTGAAGCCGATGTCTCCTTCTTTTTTTCCGCGGTCTCTGGAACGAGCTTTTCGTAGCCGGCCTTGCTCTGATTAGGCCCCATCTCGTCGGCGGTATGACCTTCGCGAACGAGTGCACAGAACATTTATACTGCACAAATTGTCGTGCCTGCGTTTACACTTTTGGCCGTTCGAGCAATAAATTATTCTTTTGCCTTTACACCGCGGGCTGCGCATTTTTAACATTGATTCAAGGCGCTCAGCGATAAAATCATTCAAGGTTGTATTATTTGAAAATAGTGTAAGAAAAGATGATAAAGAACCACAATCAGACATGTGAAACAAAAAATTAAGGCAATAATGCCCACAGACGTCAGAATTGAGGCTTTGTAACTGCTGGACGTTCCACTTGTAGACTCGGCAATTTCGTCTAAGTCGATCGATGTGATTCGGGTCGGTTGGTGGCAGTCCATAACTGTCAAAGTAAGTCCCTTCGCCAAGCCTGTTGATGTAGATTGCAACCCAATGTGAACCGACAAACAAGTAGCCCCGGTCAACAACTTTCTACACTCGATATTCAACCAGGTTGACGTTTACTTGAATCAAAAACTCGTCTCACCACCCAATAATGCATACCCGTACCGTGCGTATCTCGAAACTCTTTTGAATTACGGCCCCGCGGCGAAGCATTCTCATCTATCTACAGCCATGTGGGCGTCTGATACTGCTGGCGCTATGGACGAGCAACCCGGCGTTGATGATGCAGAAAATGCAGGGCTCGTGGCTAGACAGGCATGCATGTCGGGAGGAAAGCAATACGATCTTCTAGGACATCTTCACTGCGATATTATGAATCAAGATCGTTTTCTCATAAACGGTGTCGAAGTGCGATTGAGACTTGTTCGCTCGAAACCCGCGTTTTGTCTCATGAACGCGTCAGCTACGGAGTATTCCGTTCACATTGCGGAAGCCACCCTCCTCGTACGGCGAGTTAAAGTATCACCAGCTGTTTTAATAGCCCACGCAAAGGCCTTGTCATCGGCGACAGTAAAATACCCCATTACGTGTGTAGAAGTTAAAACTTTTACTATGCATAGCGGTATAATCGGGGACTCTTTAGAAAATGTTATTCTTGGCCAATTACCGAAAAGAGTCATTCTCGGCTTTGTCGACAATAAAGCATTCAACGGAGATCGAACGTTAAATCCGTTCAACTTTCAAAATTTTTCAATTAATTTTCTATCGCTGTATGTCGACGGTACGCAAGTGCCAAGCAAACCTATGCAGCCTAAATTCGATAAAACAAACCCCATGTTTGTCGAAGCCTACCACACTTTATTCTCCGGCACCGGTATACATTATATGAACGAGGGCAATGACATTGGGCGGAGCGAGTATCCCGACGGCTACTGTCTCTTCGCATTCGATCTCACCCCCGATCTGTCGGCTCATTACGCTGGGTATTGGAATCTCGTAAAAAACGGATCCATTAGAGTCGAAGTCCGCTTCGATAAGCCATTGTCTAAAACTATAAATTGTATCCTCTACGCAGAGTTTGACAACGTTTTAGAAATAGATGCAGCACGCCAAGTGGTAATAGACTATAACTCGTAGGTAGTAACAGCAGAGACGGGTGGGGAGCGCGGAAGCCTCCGAACGTTGGTAGAGCGCTTGGGCCTCCTGCTGTGCGGAGACAGTCCGTTTTGAACCCCGCAAGCCGCACGTACTTTTTTCTTCTGCGTATAATGGAGAAGACCGATTATATCATCGATATTCAGGCTTTTCACGACTGCAACGGTGATTTTCTACCCAAAGAAATTGCTGTTTTGGGGGTCCATAGTAATTTTATCGCACACTGGATAGTGAAACCGCCATACAGCTGCGACGCGTTGTCTAAAGGAATACTTGCTACAAATACATATCTAGCGTGCTATCATCACGGGATCGAGTGGATCGACGGTGAGTCTAATCTGGAAGACGTTTACAAAGTGCTCCGCGAGGTGGCTTGAAGTGCGCTGCGTATCTATGTGCGCGGAGTACAAAAACAGACATTGTTGGAGCAGCTTTTCGGGCGCCACGTAGTGAATTTAGAAGAATACGGCTGCCCATCCTTCAAAAATCTACCGAGGATTAACGAGCATTATTGTTTCTTTCACGGGCGGAAAAGAGAATATTTTACGTGTGCCCCGGGGTATACGTACAAGCTGAGGTTGTGGATTCTGAAATCGCTGTACACGCCGAATGTAACACGTTCAAATAGCGACAGACGCCCGAGAGATACCCCCGATGCTAAAAAACCCCCGCGTAAAAGTCGAGAAAAAACATCCGATGAGCTACGAGAAAAGTTGGAGGATTTAAACGTTGGCAAGTCGCAACCACAGAGTCCGGCTACCCCCTCTACAGCCTGCGTTTCCGTCAATAGTGGGGAGTATCAAGCAGGCGAGGAAGCGCTCTACGCCCAAGTGCACGATGAACTCACTACAGATACTTCGTGTGCTCGTGAAAGCATCAGTGCAGACGGTGGGTGTTTTTCCGGCAGACCTCATTCCATTCACATTACCGAGGCCTTGTGCCCTTGTAGTTAATACAGATGACAGCACTAAACCAGGTTCACATTGGGTTGCAATCTACATCAACAGGCTTGGCGAAGGGACTTACTTTGACAGTTATGGACTGCCACCAACCGACCCGAATCACATCGATCGACTTAGACGAAATTGCCGAGTCTACAAGTGGAACGTCCAGCAGTTACAAAGCCTCAATTCTGACGTCTGTGGGCATTATTGCCTTAATTTTTTGTTTCACATGTCTGATGGTGGTTCTTTATCATCTTTTCTTACACTATTTTCAAATAATACAACCTTGAATGATTTTATCGCTGAGCGCCTTGAATCAATGTTAAAAATGCGCAGCCCGCGGTGTAAAGGCAAAAGAATAATTTATTGCTCGAACGGCCAAAAGTGTAAACGCAGGCACGACAATTTGTGCAGTATAAATGTTCTGTGCACTCGTTCGCGAAGGTCATACCGCCGACGAGATGGGGCCTAATCAGAGCAAGGCCGGCTACGAAAAGCTCGTTCCAGAGACCGCGGAAAAAAAGAAGGAGACATCGGCTTCAACCTCGCAGTGGAAGCAGTATACACAAAAATATTCTACAAATACTAATTCTTTACCCGAAAAAAGTGGCTATAAAAAAATGTAAATATGTGTGCTGGTGTGAATTATAATCGTTTTCTCATGTAATCTTCACAGAGTGTCTAAAAAATAAAAATGTAAAAAAAATATTGTCGACGAATAAAACTATGTAATCAAAAAAAAATGATCGTCGTTGTAAATGTGTGCGTGTGAATTGAACCCGTTTTCTTATGTAATCTTCACAGAGTGTCTAAAAAATAAAAATAGAGTAAATGGAATTTCCGTGTTTTCTCATTTTCCTCTCACATAGCCTGTATACTCCCCATGCTTTTCAACACTTAACGGTTTTTCGAAAATTAGTTTGTTACATTTACAACCTTTATCTTAAAAAACCAATTATGAATTCACGGGTTATTCAAAGTCAATGCATTTGATCTCATTCGCTTAATTTGTGTCCATTAGTCGCACACCTTTTAATTACACCTACAACTCGTTATCATTTTTTCAGTGATCTCGGCTCGATGCTCTCGGCCCCTCGGGTCGCTTCGCTCCCCCTCGGCTAGCGCCGCTCCCTCGCCTCGCTCCCCTCGGCTGGCGCCGTCCCCCTCGCCTCGCTCCCGCGGCTAGCGCCGTCCCCCTCGGCATATGCATACTGTCCGTTTCGTTTATAACGCACCCCTCGGCTGGACTTTCCAGACAGTCCCCCCTCTCTCAGAGACTCTGGCTCGCTTTTCCGAGTTTTTTCGGGAAATGTTATCTGCGCAAGATGTCCGTGGAGGCGGCTTTGTTTTTTGAGAGGAAGGACTTCTCGAGAGGACGAAAAAATACGCCAGAGTCAGTTTGGGCCTTATTCTAGCAAGAAGCACATCGCTATGGTGCGTGTCGAGCCATATTACTTTAACCCCTCCTCCATAGGGCCAAAAAGATCAATTGTCGTGGTATGTATAAATAATTTATTATTATTATACTTATATTATAAAAGTGCTTATTAAATATTGTTTTTTTTTTTCAGTTTGAGTATTGGGAAAGGCAAAGGAGGGAGAGGCGGATATTAAGGAAGCTCAATGACCGCTTTCAGAACGGAGCATTCCAACCCGCGTACGATGCTTGGGGCATCGCGGAATTATTGTCTCATACCTTGGAGGTGCACATAAGCATCATAAACAAGGAGGTGCGGATGGAGGTGTTTAGCAAAAAATTTTTCTACCCACGCTACAATCTTTTCATTGGCCCACCCCTTCCTGTGATGGATCCACCCCGACGGCTCGGGGCGTTAATGCGCGACGAGTTTACAACTATAAGTGAGCCTGTTACGGACGAAATAGAAATATACGTAGTGCTGTGCTTAATGTATGCCAACTACTTCATGTAAAGTGTTTTTATTAAAAATGTAATAAGTGTGTGTAAAAGTGAAAAGTGTTTTGTTTTTTCAAACACCCTGGCAAGCGCGCCTCTCTCTCTCTCTCTCGCTCGCCCACGCACGCCGCATCGGTCGGCTTCGGCCCTCTCGGCTTTTCCCGTTCCAGATACCCCCACTCTCTCTATTTCGGGGGCTCCTGACTAGAGTAGATGTCTGTATATATAGATATACTCGGGTATAACAGACCTGCAGCTATGTATAGATATACTCTCTTTGTTTCGGGACTTTGAAAATTTTCGACTCTGGCGCTATAAGTTCTCTCTCTCTCTCTCTCTCGCACCCCGATCGCTGTTAAAAACCATTAAAAAGGGTATTGTTTTGAATGCTAAAAACTATATTAACACCTCAGTATGGCCGAAGACAGTCAGTACGCAACGAGTGATCAATCGAGTAACACAATAAAATCAAACGTTTCATCAAAAAATCTTGATCTCACTAATAGCTGATACTTGCTCCGCCTAAAATGGATAAGTGGAAAAAAAGCTTTTCTTCGGGGACGGCAGGAGAGGAGCGTCAACGTCTCGTCAAGTCGGAACAATTGAATCAAAAAACTTCTGTTTCATACCAAGAAGTGGCTGGGTTGAATAAGCACAAAGATTCGAAAACACAAAAATCTGGCTTTGAAGATTCATTCGCAAGTTATAGAAGTCGCCCAGCTAAAACCAATACTGATTTAATTAATTTCAAAGATTAGCTTTGACTTGTTTGGACGACATTTGAATACCTATACCGTGTATAAAAATAAGGTCAATAAATGTAATTTTTAAAAATTTAATTTTTATTATTATCCGTATCCAACAGCCGTTCCTTTATTCCGACCATACCCTATTTTGCCTGCTCTCTCTCTCTCCCTCTCTCTCTCTCTCGCCCACGCACAACGCATCGGTCGGCTTCGGCACCGCTCGACCCGCTTCGGGCGGGACTTTGAAATTTTCGCCTGCGCTCTCTCTCTCGCTCTCTGCGCAGGCGTCGTTTATAACGCGCCCCTTTCCAGTCACTATATATAGATATAGGCTCTGTCTCTCGGGTATAACAGGCCCCCGATCGATATTCTCTTCCAGACACTATATATAGATATAGGCTCTGTCTCTCGTTTATAACGCGCCCCCAATCGATATTCGCTTCCAGACGCCCCCACTCTCTCTATTTCGGGGGACTTGGAATTTTCTCGACTCTTGCGCTCTCTCTCGCACCATCTGGCGCACACTCCACCGTCTCTCTCTCCCCCCGGCTCCCACCCGGGCGGCGGAGTCAGCGCTCGTCACCGCGGGGCCAGGCTCCCACCCGGGCGGCGGCGGCGGCGGCGGGGACAAGCTGCTTTGCCGGGCGCGGAGTCTAGCTGGCCCCGGCTAACCCTTCCGCGGAGTCTCGCTGGCCCCCCGGCCAACCCTTCCGCGGAGTCTCGCTGGCCCCCCGGCCACCCTCTCCGCGAGTCCGGCCGCCCCTCTCCGCCACCCTCTCCGCCCCGCCATCTGCCGTCGTCGTTTATATCGCACCCCTCGCCGTGACGTCACTGGCGCCAGGCGGCGCCATCTCCCTTGTCGACGGTGGCGGGGTATAACCCACCCCTACTACTATCGTACTATTAATAAAAACCGTCAATGTATCGTTGTTTTTGATGGTTGCCCCGATAAGAACTATGCTAACAGCACTAAAAATTCAGAACGATTCCGACGTTTACAAAAATGTAATGCACCAGAAATAAATTTAGAAGGAAATATGAAAGTCATACCGCAATCAAAGTTTTTATCAAATGAAAAAAATAAAAAAAGAATCATTGATTTACTATGTCAACATTTAAAGGAAACTGAAATTCTTTATAAACAAGCAGTTGAAGATGCCGATGCCTTAATTATTCAGACTGCTATACATTATTCGTTTAGTTATGAATCCGTTGTTATTATCGGAGAAGATGTAGATTTATTAGTAATTTTATCCCAATTGGCAAGGGATAAAAAAAATATTTACTTTTTAAAACCTGGTATGGGAAAAACAATAACGAAAGTGTATTCTAGTAATAGCTTTAACTATGCAGAATTAAAAGATTATGTTGCTTTTTTGCACGCGATTTCGGATTGTGACACAACATCCGCTTTTTTTAATCAAGGAAAAACTAAATTTGTAAATATATTGCAACGCAATTTAAAATTATTAAATGAAATACGATATTTTAACGAGCAAAATGCTGATGCAACAGATTTTGTTAAAGCTGGTACTCAACTAGTTAAATTACTTTATGGGCAACCATATAAAGATATTGAAGAATCTTTAAACGTATGGATATTTAAAATGTTTAAAAGGCTATCTATACACAAAAAGTTTAATTTATCCATGCTTCCTCCCACAAATGAAGCAACTGCTTTTCATTGTTTAAGAGTAATACTATCAATTGCGACAATGGGAAATGGATACATCAAAGAAGGCAGTAGATTGGGGCTGGAAAGAAACGAAAAATGGCTTACTTCCAATAACTACGATTGCAGAAACGGTACCAGACAAGTACTTAAAAATGGTTTCTTGCAGTTGTTGACAAGGATGCAATACTAATCAATGTGGTTGTAAAAAATTAAGAATTTTTTGTACAATTATGTGTAAAAATTGTGAAGGCAAGAATTGCGCTAATATAGCTGAA
Organism: Philotrypesis tridentata; assembly: GCA_018906965.1. NCBI lineage: Eukaryota > Metazoa > Arthropoda > Insecta > Hymenoptera > Pteromalidae > Philotrypesis > Philotrypesis tridentata. The sequence continues at coordinate 9,231 of JACCIB010001090.1, forward strand.
ATAGATGTTAGTGATGAAGATTCTGAAGAAGAAATCGATGACATATTAAAAAATCTACCAATAATAAATGAGGTTGAAAATAAGGAAAGCGAAGAATTATCAGAGGACGATGAAAATGAAGACGTTAATTTTGTCTGTATAGACAATGACGAAAGCTTAAGCCCTCCTCCAGCGAAAAAGCATAAATCAAATTAATATATCAATATTATTCAAAAAAATAAAATGTACCTGTAAGTTTTTTTTTCAGAATTAATTAAAATATATAGTTATAAAACTTGCACGTGTTCAACTTTTTTTAAATTTCCCGCACGTTATTCAATGCTTTTAAATACACATTTTACGTGGATATTAATATACAATTAAGACTCACAAACAATTAAATTAATACGAATTATGTAAATAAAATGTTATATTCATAAAGTACATGTAAAAAGTTTACTTACTATTATCTAAAGATACGATAAAAATCATTTTATTATTCATAGTACGTATGTATGCACGTATACACATGCAAACATGATTTTGTTAAAGCAAGACAACCCAAGCAGAAAATCTACACACACATATATATACATATATACATACATACACATATATATACATATATCACTCACTCACACACACACACAAATAATAAAACATGCGTATTGCATGTCCTTTATATATCTATTGGCATACATACGCACACTGATGTGTATATACACATTTATATAATCATGAACATGTAGCACAGTACATACATATATATTCAAATGCATACATATATATTTATAGTTGTGATCGCCTTTATATATATATATATATAGATTAAATCATAAAACTCGAAGCGATAACTTCAAATTGAAAGAAATAGAGTTTATCGAGATTAATCGCTGAATGTAGTGTAATACCAATATTACAAGCAAAAACTATCCTTGTACTGAGCCTTGCAATATTGAATAAATAAATATGTACGTAATCATAAATATATTTAATAGCGCGATATATGTATATAAGGATAGCGCGTACAGCAAAAAAAGATTTTTTTGGGGAAAAAATGTAAATTTCAGGTGTTTGTATTACACCTACGATAATTTCGTTTACATGACGTAAAAGCTGAGAAAAAAACACGTAAATTAAAAAAAGCATTACCGTAGGACCTTTGGTTGCCGTAAAAATAAATTTGCATCTAAGTGCCGAGCGGCGCTCCCCCCACCACCGCGCCGCTCGGCCGGAGCGCGCGCGCTGAATTCGCATTTTTCGTCGGACGTTTTAGACAAACTAAAGCATGTAGAACTATCGGGTAAAATGTAATCATTTAGAGTATGATTTCAGCAAGCTCTGTGCCAAATTTCAACTAGAAATATCAAGTAGTTTCGGCGTAATCGTCGGTTGAAAAAATTTTTGTATCTCGGCTCCTATTGGTCCGATCTTAACAAAATTTATATGAAAATTCATGGTTTTTTATGTACTTCAAGATGCGTTTTTCCGCGATTCTCTAACTCAAAAATTGACCGAAATAAAAAAAATTTTTTATTAGAAATGTTGCTAAATATTAATATTAAAAAAATTAATTTTTACCGTTTGTTAATTAAGTCGTAAGCTGTCGACTAACCATAGTTTGATTCAATTATCGTTCCTGGATCGAATTGGACATCGATTTGAACTTTTCGGCTAAATAATTTTGTAACAAGCCGCCATTTTAAGATATCGTGATCGGGCTTAAATTTTTACGTTGTCTGTACTAAAAGTCATCTTTGAGGGCTAATCCGATAAATAAAGATCATATTTTACAAAAACCATGGCAATGTGAAAATTGAAAAAAAAATTTTTTATTTAACAATTTAGCCGGGAAAAACATTAATTTTGCATTTCGGAATATATGTATCTTATAGAAAATTCAATGTTGATCAACTTTTGCCTCTAGCTGTTTTTGCGTAAATTGAGTAACAAAAAAGTTAATCAAGAAAAACTGAAAAAAATGCATTTTGGTTTCAGCGATAAAATAAGCTCTTGCGTGAACTTTCTGGTAAAATCCTAGGACTCCCGGACTATCACCGATGATGGGGGGAGTGCGTTCCATATTTTTTCGACTGAATATATAAAAATTAGCCACGGTTGATGTCCAGGTGTACCGAGTCGGCGATATTGGGGTCTAGGTAGCGCGCTCCGTAGTTTTTCGATTGTATATCTCGAAATCATTCTCGGATTGTGTCTAGGGATACGGGGTCACCGATGACGTGATCCATGTAGTACGCTCCGCCATTTTTTGACCGAATGTCTAAAAATTTATCTTGGATGATGTCTAGGTGTATGAGGTCGCTGATAGAGGGATCGAAGTAGTGCGTTCGGTTGTTTTTCGACTGAATGTCTAAAATTTTTACAGTATTGCGTTCTCAATGAGAAAGCTTTGTAACACCTCAAATTTTGAAATTGAAAATTCCGATGAATTTCTACAGTTTACGTTGTTTTCAGTAAGAAAAATATATTGAAAAAAATGTATGTATATTTTAGAATTTGTAGACAATCAATTGGCCTATCAGAAGTTGTAGACAATCGGCTACTGTTAGCACATTTGTTTTAGAATTTATACGAAATTTTGAGTCATCATATCTCTGGAACGAATCGATAGAATAAAGTCTTTTTGTGTGCAAACTGACCAAATCACAGCTTCGATCCTATTATGATACAATTGGCTACTATTTACCACTTTTTTTCGAATTTATACGAAATTTTGATGTTTTTTTTCAAAAAACTACAATTTTAGTCCGTGTATACCATAGATGATCAATATCTAATCACATATTCTGAAAGATCATTAAATTTGTTCAAAAATATGTCTACTTGTAGTCATTTTATCATTACTGTTGTCTTTTAACGGACACGCGGACGTTTCATAATCGATTGATATTGTTATGTGTACAAGACGTAAAATTAACTAAATATTATAAAGAGCAACATATTCTTTTGTAAAAGGATCGCTCTTTCCGAATCTGAGATCAGATTAAAGAATTTGGCACCAAAAATTAAATATGACCGCGTAAAATTACATAAAATTGAAGCATCGGCTGTGCACTTTTGAATTTAATTTTGCCTGGAAAATTGAATTTTTGCTTTTTCAAAAAAGCTTTGTAACGGTACAAATTATAAAATCGAAAATTGTTATTTATTTCAATATTTTAACTGGTCCTATTAGTTTTTTGTAACTCAAAATCAATTTCATATATTTTTAATTCACAATAATTTGCAATAATAAACAGTTAAAGGAACGCATTTTTTTTCAGAAGGCATAAAACAGTTTTGTTGAAAACCACTTTCCTGAGGAGCTACACATTTGAGAATATTGTCAAAAAAAGCCAAAAATCCTGATTTCACCAATTTTGACCCTCTACAGCTCGGAGGGGCTTGATGGAAAAAACCTAAACAAATTTGAGGTGTTGTATTTCTGAAAGTAGAAGAGATTTAGGATAGTTTGAATAAAAAAAAAATTTCAGCCGGTCGATCTCACAGAGAATCACCCATATTTATATAATGTACAACTCCTTAAATACTTTTATTATAGCCAGTTAGAGAACCAATAAGTAACACATGTACGCAATAACATTGTAAATAATTTTCCATTTTTCAATTTTTCAGAACTATGATGGCCTGAGTGATGATACAAAATATTGCAAACCTTACATATTTGATGCTGTTTTCGAACCTTCAGCTACTCAAGAAGACATACTACAGTATTCTGGTATAAAGAAACTTATTAAAATGGCTGTAACGGGACTTACTACTTCAATTATTTGTTATGGACAGACAGGAAGTGGAAAAACTCATACATTGATAGGACCACCACACTTGGTAAATTGAAATATTAATAAAATCTCTCAGAATTTTATTTCATGAGCACTCTTTGACATTACCGCTAGATAAAACTGTTGTACTTGATAGATAACAGAATGTGAACGTGTGTGTATCTTGATTTGGATTCCCACAATACATTATAAAATATCAATAAATACTGAAAATCAATACATTATTTATTTTATAGAGTGATTTATACTGCATTATTGTCAAGAGTATCACGATTTAAGAGGTTAAACGAAGTTTAATGAATTAATGTAGGTGCATCCAAGCTCGGTGATGGTATAAAAGATAAGAATTTATTCATAGCGTCGAGTCATTTATTGTTCTTGCCTGCATTTCGAGCCCAGTGAGATAGTGGAGATGCTTGTCCTGCCTAAATTGCATTCAATGGCAGATTTTACAAACAAATTATGGGTGCTTCTATGGGATTTTGCTCTGGTCCCATATTTACAAACATCAAAATAATCTTTGTATCAGTTTTTGTAACGAAGTCTCAACGTCTGTTCGATGATTTGTGGTATCGGTTACGCAAACCGGCGGGAAAGGGGGCATACCGCATCGGTGCCTCTTAGATTTAGCCAACTTGTCAATAATGTCGGACTGGTGGATCGATGCAGAATATCCCATTGAGCGTTGGTGTGGTAGTGTGGACTCTCTCGATCGTTTGATGATTCGAACTTGCTGCTTCTCTTGCCGTTTGGTTTCCCGGATGCTTCGTACGGCGCGGTAGCGGTTGAGATGTATACTATACTGTTTGACTTGGTGTGTGTTTAGTCCCCTCTCTTAATTTTGCGAGAGGAAATTAGCTGTCGAGATCCGTTTACAATCTGAATCGGCACTCTTCGGTATCGCATCACCATCTGTCGACACCAAGAGTTTTTCCTGTGCAAGTGTATTTTCAATTGAATCCAGTCAATGTGCGTTCCGGATCTGTCTTAAAAATTTAGTTATTTTTTTTTGCATTTAATTATTGTATGATTATTTAGTCCTTTTGGACTTAAACTTAAACTTGTAATCCTGCCAGTTTTTCAACTATAAGGTCTAAAGTTCATTATTATTATTAAGTATTTGAAATTGTTTTTAATTGAAATTGTTGTTTAAAATTTTGTGAATAATTTTAATTAATTAAATGTTATTCATTTTTTATAGCCCCGTGTCTTCCATTTTATTGATACCATTATCGTGCATTTGAATATGTAATATTTCTTAAACAAGCCTTTTGTTTAAATTACTTTCTTTATCCTTTATATCTATTTTATCGAAAATGAAACTGTGGCTGAATTTAATCTTGTGTTTATTTATGGCATTATTTTTTGATTTTCTATGTTCCTCAATACGTGTACAAACACTTCTCTTGGTTTGGTCTACATATGCAGCCGCACAATCATTACATTGTAACTTATATACAACATTCTTTTCCAACTATATTTCTTTTTTATCTTTTCGTTTAATTATAATATTACACATGCGATTGTATATTTTCGGCACAGTTGTAATATATTTTTCTTTTAAAGAATGTTGCATCTGTTCGTAAAACTCTTTAACATAGGGTAAAGCAACAATGTATTTTTATATATGGTGATAAAGTTGACAGGATAATTATTGGCAGCTAGTAATTTTTTTACAATATTGATGTTTTTCTTATAAAAACATATGCCCGACAATTTAATAGCTTTATCAATAAGATTGAACACCATAGCGATTTTTTGAGAATCAGTCATTATTTTTCCTGTATTCCTTAACAACAGAACGTCTAAGAAACTTATGGAGCTATTTCTTTCAATTTCATGTGTAAATTGTAAACGGCTATTGTCCGAATTAAATATATTAAGGGGTTATGACAGTGTTAAAATTTTGAAAATACCCATTTTTTTATATTCACTTTTTTCATAGTTAATAGTCTGTAGAATATGGTCCTCAAAGCCGTTTTTGGCTAAAAAAATTTTCCTCGAAGATATCAACAAAAAACTAACAAATCTGTTTCAAGTAAATTTTTGTGGAAACTTGTCCAAACTTGTGGAAAGGATTGTTCTAACCCACTTTTTACAGAGTAATTTCATGAGAAATCTTACTGAAAATATGACTTAAAAACCGTTTCACAAACCGTTTTTTTCTCAAGAGTTATGAATTTATTTCCGTAAAAAAAATAAAATCTATAAAATTAATTTTTCTATGTGTGATTTTATGTTACTAAACTCAATGTGTTAAAGTCAAGGCACTCAACAAATTTGAATTTGCCAATCGAACAGGTTGTGCCTCACAGCGTCTGGTCGAGAATGAAGATTTCTGTTTGATCGGTATAGTAGAATTTTCTGTAAAGAAGCAGAAAGCAGCTAAACAGTTGTTTTTCATCCAAGACACTAGATCAGTGCAGTTAGTCTGCTAGCTGCTGTAGCAATGCTTATAACCTTAGTGGTGTTGCAAAAGTGCAAGAGCTTCTGCAGAGTAGAAAAATTATTCAGATAAGTATTGGAAACTAATTAGTAATAACAGTGTTCATAATGAGCTTTTTCTTTGTTGGTGTATTTTTTCTTTTAGGTATACGGGTGCAAGCCAGCAAAATGGGAGCTTATATTGACTGCCTGAAGTATTATTTTGCATACTTTTTAAGAACTGAAGTGTATTTAATAATGGTAAGTATTGTATGTAACTGTAATTCATAAACATAACTTGATTATGAATAGCTAACGATAATTTTTATTTTATTTTCAGCTTCTAAATGCTATTATCACACAGCATGACAAGCGTGTACCATCAAATATACTTTATTGTATGTATATTTGAGTACCAAAAGCAAATCAAGGTATGCCGGATATTTTCTGTAAGTATAGCTGAGTTCATTTAAATGATTTACATTATAAACTTTAAATGCCTTTTACTCAAATTTAGTTTTTTCATGCTTTTTGTGTACTTGCCGCAGCTTTCTGAAGGAACCGTACTATCAATCATGATGAACCAAAGTGGGAAACCTACTTTATGAGTATGGTCACAAACTGAGTGGAGCAGAATTGGCAAAGGTAAGTTCAAAGTGAATGTTACGTATGTTTACATATGTAACATTCACTATAATTACTAATATTGGCAATATATGTTTTATTAATTATATTAATTTTGTGTTTTTCAAGAATCTGTTCCACTTAGTCTGAGACCAGACTCATAATAAAGATTTGGCACTTTGATTCATCAGGATTGATGGTACGGTTCCATCAGAAACATGCGGTAAGTAAATAAAAGTGATGAAAATTATGATTTTTGGTAAGCAAATACCTTTAATTGTTTTTAAATGTTACACTCACATTATGCATATTATTTATGCATAAAAGTGATGTATAATACTTGTATTTGAAAGCAAAAATATAGTTTTTAGAGCACCTATATATCTATTAATTTTTTACAACTCTAACAATTTTTCTTTTTTTTCAGGTTTTAACACTGTCATAATTCCTTAAGTGTGTCATTCATCTTTGTTTTTGGGATGCATGTAATAATATCATGGACATAAAGGTAAAAAAATATGAGTTTAAATGAAAGTTTTGAGATGCAGTCCGTCTCGAGATCATCCATGACTAATCAGCGAATAATCTCGAGATCGAAGAGCGCATTGAAGAGCCAAAATATTTTTTGTATAATTTATTGTTAAATTGAAAGAACGTGTTCTCCATAAGTAACTCACATGCTGCTAAGAAATCGTCGAGTAAAATATCAGATCCTCTAGCTATTCGCGTCTATCTCTTTTGAATACTACTTTTAACTAATGCATTGTCAATATTAGTATACAGCGATTTTACTTTTAGGCTTAGAATGTAATGGTCCACTGGAACATTTACATATTTCACTTTTTGGATTAGGTCATAACTATTTATTACATAGGATTTTGGATTATCCAAATTGCTTTGTAGAATTTTGAATAATGTCCTTGAAAAAAATATGCAGGTGATCCTATTGTTGAAATAATAGGTCGCAACTGATAATATTTTTTGTGGACTTTTGGTAATCCATATGCTTTTGATAAAATTGTATCCGTTTGAGTTATAGTAAGTTTATGCCTACTATATTTTTTGCCAATAAAAACATTATCATTCTAAACATTTAGAAAGCTTTTTACCTTTGCCTGTAGTTTTTATAGCGGATTTTTCTTAATCGTAGTGCAAGTATGTCTATCCTGTAGAAGAGTCTCTATTTTTTTGATACAATCGCTCTTGTACATTGCAGCCGTCGTATTACCCTTGTCCCCAAAGGTAAACATAATGTCTTTGTGACTCTTAATGAAATCGTTTGTTTTTGTTAATTTGTGTTCAAAGTTTTTTTCTTTTGTTATTTTGTGTCTAGTTTTGTTGTGAAAATGTCTGATTTTATTTAACAATGTACTGTTTCTGGAATACTATTACTTGTAATTAAATTTTCTAAGTTTTTTATGCATTAAAAAATTAGATTATCATTAAGGGGACCTTTAAAACTTTGAAACACCTTTAAAACACCTTTAAAACTTGAAAAAATCGATAGTTTTTTTATGATTTGTTTTGATAGGAAATTTACCATAGAATATGCTCTCCAAAGCCGTTTTTTCTAAAAAAATTTTCCCGCAAAATTATAAGTAAAATACTGAATAAATATTTTGACTGGTTTCTCGCAAAATTGCGTAATTAAAATTATTTATTCAATATATCGAAAAGTTTCATTTTTTTTAATAAATTCAGTCAGAACTAGATATTTTTATTGTAATGGTAAAAAGCAGTATTTTTATAACTATATATATATATATATACACATATATATATATATATCGTATTACAGGAATGTTTAACTTTTTCCTTGCATATGAATGTATTTATGCGCGAATGTGTGTATGTTCGTGCGCATGTGTGTGTGTTCTTTCTGGAAAGGTTTTGGAAAAATAGGCTTGAATCTTTCTAGGAATCTATAGGAGAACTTGTATTATAGTTACTTTAATGACATAGTTCATACAGTGATATTAATAAATGCTTAAGAAATCATGTAGTATTGTTGATCTAGAATCTGTAACAAATAAAATTGTTTAAAAAAAGTTTCAACGATAAAAAAAATGATTAGTCAATTAAGTAATCGTTATTTTGTGAATCGAATTGTTTCTTTAAACGCCCTCTTTAAAATAACCTAATTTATTAGATCTGATGATTAAAAATATTACATAATTTATTAATCGTTTGTTAATAGTACCAAATGAACTATTTTATTAAATTAGCAACATATAATATTTCATTGTCTCATATTAGTTTTCAATTAGTAATCCGTAACCATTAATTACTAGAATTAATAAAAAAAAAATCGTCTCTGGTTGGATTCGAACCCGAGTATAGGTTTACTGAGCATCCATCTAGACCACTTACCTAACGGGATCATTGAGATGTTGATATCGAGTATTATTTGTGAACATCGTCCCCCTCCAGCGGATAATTTGTTTATTTATGTTTTATTTGACTTTAAATGTGTTTAGAGTATATGAGCGCTTATGTTGTAGGTAATTACCCACACAACATTCAGTATTCCGAATGCAAGTTATGAGGAAGCTTGGAAAAACATGTCAAAAATCATCAGGAAAGGTTACTTTGAAATATTTCATGAAAACTCCTAGAAAGTTTAAAGGAAGATTGCATCGTAAGGTTGAAAATATTTTAATTTAGATTTTACGTTCAAGCTTACGAGAAGCTCTCCTAAAGATTATTTGTAAGTTTCGAGCTGATCTTTCAAGAATCTTTTCAGAAAGAATGCCGCAACTGTTTCCGGAAGCTTCACTAAATCCAGACGCCATTAGCTTTCAAACCAGACTAAAAAAGGATTTAAGTTTAACGATTCAAAGAAACTTTATTAAGGGGACTCAACACCTTTAAAACTTGAAAAAATCAATTTTTTTTATGATTTTTTTTTATAAGAAATTTACCATAGAATATGCTCTCGAAAGCCGTTTTTCGAAAAAAAAATGTTCCCGCAAAATTATAAGTAAAATACTGAATAAATATTTTGACTGGTTTCTCGCAAAATTGCGTAATTAAAATTATTTATTCAATATATCGAAAAGATTCATTTTTTTTAATAGATCCAGTCAGAACTAGATATTTTTGTTGTAATTGTAAAAAGCAGTATATTTATAACTATATATGTGTGTATATATATATATATATATATATATATACATATATCGTATTACAGGAATGTTTAACTTTTTCCTCGCATATGAATGTATTTATGCGCGAATGTGTGTATGTTCGCACGCATGTGTGTGTGTGTGTGTGCGTGTGCGTGTGTTTGTGTGTGTGTGTCTGTGGGTGTGTGTATATCACTCGCATACACACATACGCTCTTAAACATACATACGTATTTCGTAAATTATTTTATAACAATAAATGATGATTTTTTTTTTCATTCTGAGTTTCATGAAACTATATAGTCATTAGGTGAAATTCAAATACGCACGTTCTTCGCAACAGTCTAGGCGGCGATTCTGTAACCAAAACGTGACGACCGCTGTGACGAAAATATTTGAACTCCCCATTTACCGACCATGTCCTGTTTTGTAAAGTACGTAAAGGTTAGAATCAGTGCGCTTTCAAATCTGCTTTACCATAGCTTTCAAATATTTGAAAGTTCTTGAATATAAGGTTTTTTGCACAGTGCAAACATAGTTAAATTTAGTTATTTGTTTATTTACCATTTTTTCAGTAGTGTTTATTTACCATTTTTTTCTGCAAACATAGTTAAATTTAGTTATTTGTTTATTTACCATTTTTTCAGTTGTGTTTATATACCATTTTTTTTTCTTCTAAAGTTATTTATATTTTAATTTTTTAAAGTGAAAAGTTAAGAGTAGTTGTAAGAAATTTTAGTTAGTTTAGCTTTTAGTTTAGATTAGTTAGTTATAACAATGAGTGATAACAAGGGCAGATTGCCTAACACTCATTTAGATAGGAAATACTTGTGGGGAAGAAGTAAAAGGCGACCAAGAACATTTACAGGAACTAGACCCAGTGACGCAGTAAACTCAACTGCATAACCAAGACCTTCGACATCTTCAAGATAACTTGAAACTCCAGCAGCAGAAGGCCTCTCCGGAGTCAAGAATAGAATTATTGTCATCATTCTATTTCTTGAAGTCCAAAATGTGTTGTGTTGCAAACAGTGTCATAGAGACCCCTTCCACAAGCACTTCTCGACGATCGAGATCTCCTCAGCGAGTATTTCTGGACGATCAATAAATCCTCCGTGTCGAGAAAGCCTCCGCGAGCATTTCGCGACGATCGAGAACCCCTCCGCGAGCATTTCTCGATGATCGAGAACCCCTCGGCTAGCATTTCTAGACGGTAGATTAATCCTCCATATTGAGAAAGACTCCACGTCAAAAAATCCTCCAATAGCATTTTTCGACGGTCGAGAACCCCTCCGAGAACTTTTCCTAATGATAGAGAAAGCCTGCGCAAGTATATTTCGAAGATCGAGTACCCCTCCGCTAGCATTTCTAGACGGTGAATTAATCCTCCGTGTCGAGAAAGACTCCAAGAGCATTTCTCGACGATCGAGAACGCCTTCGCGAGCATTTTTCGACGGTCGAGAACCCCTCCGAGAGTATTTTTCGAAGATCGATTACCCTCCGAGAGCATTTTTCGATGGTGGATTAATCCTCCGTATCAAGAAAGACTCCACGTCGAAAAATCCTACAAGAGCATTTCTCAACGTTCGAGAACCCCTCGGCGACCATTTTTCGACGGTCGAGAATCCCTCCACTAGCATTTCTAGACGGTGAATTAATCCTCCGTGTCGAGAAAGACTCCAAGAGCATTTCTCGACGATCGAGAACACCTCCGCTAGTATTTTTCGAAGTTCGAGTACCGCTCCGAGAGCATTTTTCGATGGTGTATTAATCCTCCGTGTCGAGAAAGGCCCCAAGTCTAAATATCCTCCAAGAGCATTTCTCAACATTCAAGAACCCCTCCGCGAGCATCTTTCGACGGTCGAGAATCCCACCGCTAGCATTTCTAGACGGTGAATTAATCCTCCGTGTCGAGAAAGACTCCAAGAGCATTTCTCGATGGTGGAGAACCCCTCCGCTAGTATTTTTCGAAGATCGAGAACCCCTCCGCGAGCATTTTTCGACGGTCGAGAATCCCTCCGCTAGCATTTCTAGACGGTGAATTAATCCTCCATGTCGAGAAAGACTCCCTCCGCTAGTATTTTTCGAAGATCGAGAACCCCTCCGCGAGCATTTTTCGACGGTCGAGAATCCTTCCGCTTCCATTTCTAGACGGTGGATTAATCCTCCGTGATGAGGAAGACCCTATTTCGAAAAATCCTCCTAGAGCATTTCTCGACGATCGAGAACCCCTCACTTAATTCATGGTGTGTGATTGGTGGTGAAAATTATGGGTGAAGATGCTAGTGGTAGGTCAATTAGCTAGGAGGATGGTGAACTTTATGGGTAGAGGTAGAAAGTGGTGCCCCCTTCCCGTCATCGGCACCCTCATCACTCAAAATGACCAAAAAACGTTTCAAAAGTTTGGTTATTTTTGCGGCTTTGCCCGCCCCCATCCATCAACATTCCCCCCTCTTCCCTCCTGAACCATCCCCCCTCGCATTGGAAATGTTTGGTGGTTGACAAAACAATAGCTCAGTGGATAACGTGCGAGCCTACTGAGGTACAAAAGATAGGTTCAAATCCAGAGCGCAGAAATTTTTTTCAAAATATTTTTCTTTGATCCACTTGTAAGATATTGTATTCCAGTAATATTGTTATAACATTGTGCAATGTTACCATAATATGGTTCAATATTACCATAACATTGCTGTATTATTTCAATAGGAAAGATATTTTTTTCTTGTACAATTTGAATAGGGAAGAAACATGTTTTTTGATCCCTTTGTAAGATATTATATTTCAGTAAGGTATGTACGTAAAAAATAATTATTCTATTATTTCCACAGCACCCTTGGAGGTAAATAGAAATGGCGTGTTTCATTTTAAAGTGGTTTCCTTTGTAGGCCTAATCCACTTTTGATATATATATATATATATATATATATATATATATATATATATACATATATATCTATCCAAGAACGCGCCCCTCCATCCGTCCCGATCCGTCCTTTTGAATTGTCGGGTTGGGTTTTTCGGGTCGTATGAGTTCGCCTCGATTTCCCCTGATGTATTATTGTCAACGGGATAATTCTGCTTTGTTTCTCTTATTCAATAAAGATTTTTTTAAAACTTCGGAATTTATGTGTTTTAACTAGTATATATATAGTACACAGAGACCGCCCTCACCGATCCGTCCCCATCCGTCCTTTTGAAATGGCAGGTTGTTCGGATCGTATGAGTTCGACTCGATTTCACAAAATAACTTGAACATTATAGAATCATGCACAATTTTTTACATTAATTTATAATATTGATTAGTTATTAAAAAATTACCACATCCGCATGTCCATCTATAAAAGGGAGATGGCGATTATATCGGATAGAACCAATCAGATTGCTAGAACGGAACAATTCAGAACGTTATACAAAAATTTAATTGGTCAAACTTGTGCAATTCAAGGTGCAGGGCACGTGTGCTGTGCCAGTTTTTCTAGTTATATATATATATATATAGTACACAGAACATGCTATCAATCCGTCCCGATCCGTCCTTTTGAAATGGCGGGATTTTCGGATCGTATGAGTTCGCCTCGATTTGTCTTGACGTATTATTGTCAACGTGATAATTCTGCTTTATTTCTCTTATTCAATAATGATATTTTAGAAACCCCGGAATTTATGTGTTTTTTATAGACTTATTAATGATTTTTTCATAAAAAGTATGGACCAATGCCTGCTGAGTGAAGTAATAAAACAATTAGTTATAATATCTATGCGGGGAAATTATTACTAATTGTTTTTCCCTGCAGAATAGGGTTTTGCATTTTAACCTCCAAAAGTTGTATTCAATCTTTTCATCGGTTCACCTGCGAAAATCTACGATCCCAACATACACAAATAGATTTTTCGTGAAACTCCGTTTACAGTTCTTATTTTTGCTAACCTATTATCCTATTACGTAATCTTTTATAAATTTACTTTAACATTAAAGAATCACGCACAGTTTCTACATTAATTTATAATATTGATTAGTTATTAAGAAATTACAACAGGCGCAAGAACATCTGTAAAAGGGAGATGGCGATTATATGGGTAGGAGTCCATCAGATTCCGCGTATGGAAAAATATATAACGTTATACAAAAATTTCATTGGTCAAACGTGTGCAATTCAAGGTTCAGGGCATGTGCGCTGTGCCAGTTTTTCTAGCATATCTATAGTACACAGACAACGCGCTCACCGATCCGTCCCGATCCGTCCTTTTGAAACGGCGGGTTGTTGGGATCGTATGCGTTCGAATCGAAGTGTCTTCATATTTTTTATATTGAAAAGAATGTAGTGACTACAAAAAGCAGTGGACATTCTAAAAGAAAATTTTTCATAGAATCTTTTTATATATTTTTCTATTTATCATACCAGTCGATTTGAACAATACTTATTTGTTAAAGATACAAAAATTCTGCAACTGCATTGCTAACGTGAGAGATTCAGCAACGCCACAAAGAGGAACTATACATATATGTATATAGTGCAATACCAGAAGCAGACGGGAAAAAATAAAAGCTTATGTTGGAAATAAATATAAGATTTATTTGAAAATGTATGATTATTTTTTTCAGTTTTGAATTCGATACATTTTGTTTTTTAGGTTACGAAAAAGGGAGAAATAATTGTAGTTCAATATTATAAAAACTGATTTTTATTTTAATTAGAATTATTATTAAATCACAGCATACAATAGTAACTCATGGCAAGGAACGTAAATAAGCTAGATCTTTTCCATAATCTTTTTAATTTTCACAATACAGTTTCATCTACTCCTTTGTTTTTATAAGTTTAAATTATATGCCCTTAACTAATACCATAACTGGCAAATCGACTTATCATACTTGAAGTTAGAACAGTTTTCATTGACTTGAACGAAGGCAATAATTATTGTACTTTTTCTCTGTTGTCCATTTCATTTAGAGTACCATAAATAGTTTTACATCTATTCATGAAATCAGTTGAACTGAAATAAGCCAAACAAAGCTTTTCTAATAAATCTATGTCGAATTGAGCATCGTGTGCTCCATCACATGAAAGTTGTAGCAATTGTGTAGCCAAACTTTTCTCTTGTCTCTTGGGGAAATGACTTTTAAACATTTGTAAAGTGTCACAAAATCCATAAATATATTCTTCGGCTTGATTTTGTAACGAAAAATTTTTTAATATTATTAGGAAGCCTGTTGAGTCAAATAAGCAATTATGTGCCATTAAAATACATTTTTTCTCAAAGATTTCTAGAAACTCAAAATGCTTTTTGCATGATGACTCCTTACTAATTGCTTCAACCTGTTTTCCGTGCTGAAATAGTTTTTTTGTGTACTTTGGTGAATCCATTCACATTTTTTGCCGATGGTTGAATTGACTGAGTTGAGCTTATAAATATATTTAAAATATATTCACGACACTTCATGGAAATTTGAAGATTATCACAATTCGCTTTTAAACTACCAGTCTCCAAATCAAAAAATATAATCGCTAAATTATGAGCTTCGTATTTATAAGGAATATCTATATTTAAAATCTGTATATGCCTATTCTATGATTGCGAATGGTCGAGCAGTCACATATTACTTTTATAAGTATTTTGCTCTGCTCTTTCTTTTTGGTTTCGCAGCTATGCCCTACGAGTTTTTAGCTCTAATCTTTGTCTTTTAAATTGAGATTGACTGGTTTTTTCTTTTACGTGTAATCTAGGCTTGTCATACTTATCTATATATTTTTCAAACTTCTTATCTTTATAATCTATATCTAATTTATCCATACATTTAGAAAGATAATGCTTCCGTTCATATTTTTGGCAAAACTGGCACTGAATCTAAAGTCAGCTGACTCTAATGTGCTATATGAAGTTCCCTTTGGAGCTTCCGAGCCCATAGAGTGGTTTATACTTTCATTCGGTTGACTGCTTCTGCAACCGTTGCTTTAGATAGCAGAAGATACACTTCCTTTAAGAAGCTCGCTCATCCATATTCTGGAAGCTGATTGTACTTCGTACTCCCTGGATATTGAAAAGAACTAATTTTTCATTAAGTAAATTAATCACAGAGAATCTATTACAAGTTTCAGGTTTAGCCGTTGGACCAGCTTTGAGTTATTAAATTCTGTCAAGGTTAGTGGCGTAGATAGCATGAACACTTGGGATTGTAATTTTTTGTAATTGTTTTTGTGATTTTGTAACATTATAATATGTAAGCATAATAAATGTTACGACTGAAACAGTTCTTAAACATAGAATTTTTTTACACTTCATAAAAGTTGTCAAAGTTCAGATAATTAGTGGCTCATTATTATATGGATTCATTTAATAGTTGGAATCAAAATAAAAAAACTTACGCTCACTCTAAACCAGTTGTTTTTCTAAACTTAATAATAAATTTTTCTGAAATAAAAATACTTTTTTCACTTTACTTGTTTGTCACAGGAATTCCTTTCCTATATAATCTGACAGTTGTGTGTAACCTCCCGCAATGGAAGTAGAAAATATATGAAAAATAAATCAAAACAATTTCAGAATCAGTTTACAAAAATTTTACTTATTTTGTACTGCTATATATCAAAATAAAACTACATGCTTATCTAATTATATAATATTAATCATGTTGATTATTATGTACGAAATTGACTTGATATTTCACACTGTTTTAAAATATTAAATTTATGTCATATTCCACACTATTTTATAATAATTTGTTAAATTATCTCTTGAGGAGAGTCGAGGAGCCCGAAATTTCACTTTACAATATTTATTGATAGAAGCAATTTCAGAAAATGTGATCCTGATGTGATTTTGTTAGTTTTGTCATAAGCTTTCGTTTAAGAAGTCCTATGTGCCAAACAAAGCTATTAAAGTGAAGAAAACCGTAAGTCGAGTTTCGAACAATGCCTGAGATATATAATAGGGTCTTGCGCTCGATATAGGCGTACGTACTGACGTACCTTATCCTTGACATCGTGGTGCTACCGCGCCCCTTGATCAATAAAATGGAAGACACATAAAAACTCAATAACGTGTGCACAAACTTATTACACCGTTTGAAAAATAAAATGGTTTATAGGCGACTCTAAACTTATACATATGCGTGAGAACGACTAGCGTGACGTCACTTGTAAACAGACCGCTCGAATATTAGCGGGACTCCTCGTTGATATAAAAGCGCTGGCTGCACCTATTGTTTATTATCGAAACAGTAGCTGAGAAAGACGGAATAATAACAGTGTTCGTCTTCTTGCTTCTCGCTCCTCCTTCCCCCGCCTGAGATTGGCAGGGGAGAACATTCGATTCTATCGGCTGTTGAGCTCCTCTACATGTAAGTCGTAATTAGTTACTTATTGTAATATTTTTGTTTTACTCATTTATATATTTAACTGAATAAAATTGACAGTTTTCTTGTAGACCGTGACAATGATCACCGAAACTTTGAAGAAGAGGGAAAATGGTTTAAAATTAATTTTACCTGTTTTCCCAACACTTTTTTCGGAGAGATCCATGGACTTTTTTTAAATATTAGTAATTATAGTGAATATTACATACTTTCCATACGTAACATTCACTTTTAACTTATCTTAGCCAATTCTGCTCCATTCAAGCAGTGAAGAACGGGTTCCCCGAGTTCTCCAAAAAATTTCAGCTTGTTCGGTCCCATAGTTGCTGAGAAATCCTGTGGCAACTGATTCTGACTCATAAAAATACAAGACCTGAGTAAAGTCCAATTAAAGTATACGCATGTAAATCATAAAAATATATTTAGTAATACTTATGGGTCCCCACTACGGGTTGTTACTTTGACGTGTGCCCTAAGAGGCCAGTGTGGGGGCTCGTCTGGTGGATCTGGTGGCGTCCGATCGCCCCCCTAGTCCGGGAGTCACGGAGTTCAAAAGCATCATATCAAAAAGTTCGTGCTATAGTTTATTTTATTGTTGAAATATATTGATAGTCACTGAAAATATCGTTACTAGAACAATGTTATTATTGCAAAATAAGTTGCAGAAATGCATTTTTTTTAGATTTTCTTGATTAACTTTATTGTTTAAAGATAATGAATTTATCGCTCGAAAATAATTCTATTAAATTAAGAATTTATCGATCACTTCGAGCCAAAGAAATTAAAATTAAAAAGGTTAAATATACTGATTTCTAAAAAAACTTAATATTAGTGCGTTTCGCCCCAGACTACTAGAGAAACTTGTGGATATAAATATATTTAGAGTCTTTTTCATAATGTTCCTTTTTGTTCCGCTAGATGGATCACTTATTTTTGTGTCCCATTAGCTTAATTTCCAACTTTTTTCCATAAGTAACATCCATTCTGGCATATCATGTTGCGTCTGAGATAGGACTACTCTTCATCTTACTAATGAGCCCAACGAATAGCCTGGGGCGAAACGCACTAATATTAAGTTTTTTTAGAAATCAGTGTATTTATCCTTTTTAATTTTAATTTCTTTGGCTCGAAGTGACAGATAAAATCTGAATTTAATATAACTTTATTGTTATTGCATTTCTGTAAAAATAGATAGAGATAAAAGTTGATCAGAATTGAATTTTCTATAAGATACATGTATTGCTGAATCTAAAATTAATGTTCTTCATTGCTAAATTGTTAAACAAAAAAATTTTTTTTGAATTTTCATATTTTAATGGTTTTTACAAAAATTCGTTTTTGTTCATCGAATTAGCACTCAAAAATGACTTTTAATACAGACAACGTGAAAATTGAAATCCGATCTCGATACCTTAAAATGGCGTCTTATTGCAAAATTATTTACCCGAAAAGTGTAAATTGATGTCCAATTCGATCCAGGAACGATAACTGAATCCAACTGCGTTTAATCGACAGCTTATGACGTAATTAACAAAATATAAATTTTCTTAATATTAATATTTAGCAACATTTTTAATAAAATTTTTTTTTATTTTGGCTAATTTTTGAGTTAGAGATTCGCGGCAAAATGCATCTTAAAGTACGTAAAAAATCATGAATTTTCATATACATTTTATCAAGATTGGATCAATAGGAGCCGAGATAAGAAAATTTTTTCAACTGATAATTACGCCGAAATTACTTTATATTTTTAAGTGAAATTTGGTACAGTGGTTGTTGAAGTAATGCTACAAAAGATGATATTTTACCCGATGGCTCTAGATAGTTTAGTTCGTCTAAAATGACCGACGAACAAGTGCAAGTTCAGTGCGCGCGACCGGGCGGCTACTTCGGCCAGGCGGCCCGGTGGTGGGAGAAGCGCCGCGCGGCGGCGGAGAGGATTCGTGCACCTCAGTTTCAGTTTGATTATCTCGGCAACCAAAGCTGCTAATGCAATAAATTTTTTTCTCATTTAACGTGTTTTTTTCTCAGCTTTAACGTCATGCTAATTAAAATATCATAGGTGAAATGTAAACAGTACAAAATATCAATTTTTCTGAAAAAAAAATCTTTTTTGGCTATATACATAACCTTTATATGCATATATAACGTTACCAAACCTTTTTATGATGAATGTAAGTAATTTTATGATAATAATAGTGTAATGCAGGCTGTGCATATAGCCAAAACAAATTTTTTTTCAGAAAAATTGATATTTTGAAGTGTTTGAATTCCACCTATGACACATTAATTAGCATGACGTTAAAGCTGAGAAAAAAACGAAAAACGAAAAAAAAAGGTTAAATGAAAAAAAATTTTATTGCATTAGCAGCTTTGATTGCCGAAATAATTAAACTGCAACTATGGTGTACGAATTCTCTCCGCCCCTGCGGCGGTTCCCCCATATACCGCACCGCCTGGCCGAAGAGCCGCGCGCACTGAACTTGCACTTGTTCATCGGTCGTTTTAGACGAACGGAACCATCTAGAGCCAGCGGGTAAAATGTCATCTTTTGTAGCATTATTTCAACAATCACTGTGTCAAATTTCAATTAAAAATGTAAAGTAGTTTCGGCGTAATTATCAGTTGAAAAAATTTTTTTATCTCGGCTCCTATTGGTCCGATCTTGACAAAATGTATATGAAAATTCATGATTTTTTATGTACTTTAAGATGCATTTTATCGCGATTCTCTAACTCAAAAAGTGGCCAAAATAAAAAAAATTTTATTAAAAATGTTGCTAAATATTAATATCAAGAAAATTTACTTTTACCGTTTGTTAATTACGTCATAAGCTGTCGATTAAACGCAGTTGGATTCAGTTATCGTTCCTGGATCAAATTGGTCATCAATTTAAACTTTTCGGGTAAATAATTTTGCAATAAGACGCCATTTTAAGGTACCGAGATCGGATTTCAATTTTGACGTTGTCTGTACTAAAAGTCATCTTTGAGTGCTAATCGGATGAACAAAAATGAATAGTTTGTAAAAACCATTGGAATATGAAATTCAAAAAAAAATTTTTTTGTTTAACAATTTAGCAATGAAGAACATTAATTTTAGATCCAGAAATACATGTATCTTATAAAAAATTCAATTCTGATCAACTTTTATATCTACCTATTTTCATAGAAATGCAATAACAATAAAGTTATATTAAATTCAGATTTTATCTGTCACTTCGAGCCAAAGAAATTAAAATTAAAAAGGATAAATACACTGATTTCTAAAAAAACTTAATATTAGTGCGTTTCACCCCAGGCTATTCGTTGGGCTCATTAGTACAAGAAAAACTAAAAAAAATGCATTTCTACAACTTATTTCGCAATAATAACAATGTTCCCGATCTGTTACGAAGTAGAGGCTTTATGGCCATTTTCAGTAAGTGACTACTAATATATTTCAGTAATAAAATAAACTGAATATTTCCGATCATCACTGTTTCGTGTCCTTCGATGTAGTTTCGCTATTTTCAAGTTTGCCAAAAGAAGCAATTATACTGTCGATTGAGAAGAGATGGAAATGGCTCTCGTTTATGAAATGTATGTCGAAGAGTGAATTTATTGATGGTATAAAGACTCTTCTTGATTGCACGTATCTTGTTTTCGACGGCAAATTTTATAAGCAGGTTTCGGGCGCCCCGATGGGATTCTG
This sequence comes from Philotrypesis tridentata, assembly GCA_018906965.1. Taxonomy (NCBI): domain Eukaryota; kingdom Metazoa; phylum Arthropoda; class Insecta; order Hymenoptera; family Pteromalidae; genus Philotrypesis; species Philotrypesis tridentata. The sequence continues at coordinate 30,233 of JACCIB010001090.1, forward strand.
TTCGAGCCCTGTTTTTGCAAATATGGTTCTTGAAGATCTAGAAAAGCATTGTCTTGGCATTGCAAAGTCTAACGTACGATTTTTCCGTAGATACGTGGATGATTGTCTTTTGATCGTGGATAGGGAGAAGATTGAATTGGTGTTATCTATTTTCAATAGTTATAATGATTCCCTTCAATTTACTTCTGAAATTGAAGTCAATAATAGTATTAATTTTCTTGATATTTCCATTTTTCATGATTTTTGTGGAAATATATTTACAAATTGGTTTCAAAAAGAAACAGCTTCCTCAAGATACGTCAATTTCTTCTCCCACCACCCAAAAAATCAAAAGATTGCAATAATATTTAACCTATTTGATAGGGCAATATTGTTATCGGATCCGCGTTTCCACCGTGAGAATATCGTAAAAGCAAAAAAAATCCTCATAGCTAACGATTACCCGATAAACTTTATAGAAAAATTCAGTAAGAAACGGATTGCTCGCAATTTGGACCTTTCAAGGGCCACGCTGGAGGGTTCAAGGGCGAGTAATACAGATTCACAGCGTTGTAATAGTTACAATAGTTTTAATTCTAGAAAAGGGTTCGCAGTTTTCCCTTACTACGAAGGGTTTAATGATAAATTAAAATCTGTTATCAGAAATAACAACATGAGTCTAGTCAACAATGTTCCCGATAAGTTCAACAAATTTATTAAACTAGGAAAAGATCCTACAGCAGTGCAGGACGCGAGAAATGTTGTTTATAAAATTGACTGCTCCGATTGCGATTCTACGTATATCGGAGAAACGTATCGGCCTCTAAGAACTAGGCAAAACGAGCACAAAAAATACATAGAGAAGGGCGATTTAAAATCCCCCCTCGCAGTACATGCATTGGAAACAGGGCATACTTTTAATTTCGACAATATTAAAATAATAGATAGAGAGCCGTCAATTTTCCGCAGACGGTTCTCAGAAATGTTGCATATACAGTTCTTCGATGGCACTCTTAATAGGGCTGAGGATACGTGCCACCTCAAAACCAGTTACAAAAATGTTATATCTACTTTAAAAAATAATCCGAATAAAATAAATCAATAAATAATGCGATTGCAGAGGCTCGGTGACGAGCAGGCTGTATTGGGATATTAGCATGCGGAAAGAGGTGGCATACCGCTTCGTGCTCTCTTCAACTCGGCCAACACGTGTTCGATAGTGATTGGCCGGCGAGTCGGAGCGGCACAGCCCAGTGGGAGGTCGGAGAGTCCGGGTTGCCGTGGCAACGCACTGGCCATACTGTATACTATATAGTAATATAGTCATGGCAGGAGCGCTTCACGCGTAGCGGCTCGGCCTCCCCGCTCTACTATATGAGTATTAGTATATGCCGCCTCTATGGCGTCATGCGCCCCTAATACACCGAGCGAACTTGGCTATCTGTGGCCGCTATATTTTGCACATTCTTATATTTTTGTGTATGAATATCTGTTTTGGTGGATGTATTGAGATGTTTAAAAGGTCGATTTTTGTCGCGAGATCTTAGTTGACTTCCCGCCTCGGCCGGTGCCGCTTTACCACCTAGTGGCACCGGCATGATTAGTTTGTAAGGAACATCGAGTCACAGTTCCGTAAGTCTGTTAGATTATTATTTCTTTTGTAATTAGTTTATAAATTCATTAGCTTATTTATAATATTGCTTTCATTAGATCCGTTTGCGATTGCTTTTACTGTTCGTCGATCATGAAGACGGCGTTCGTTTCTAATTTCTGGTAAATTTTAAAATTATATACCTTGTCTATTGTAATTATTATTATATTTGTAATTCTATCATAGTAATTTTGTAAAATTTAAATTTTCTGTAATTTTTGTGATAATTTCAATTTTTGTACTCATTTAATTTAGCCACTGATGAGGGGATTAATAAGTCCCGAAACGTTTGGCAGCAATAAAGTTACTTGGCTCGAAGAGACGCATAGTTTTTCCATTCCTCAAAAACTTCCACCATCGAGCGATAGCGTCATTATTTATAATAAAATAAACTATAGCACGAACATAACTTTTTGTCAAAATCCTGGGACTTCCGGACTACCCGGTCTGGGGTAGGGTTCACCCAGGCATGGAGGCGAAACCCTGGTTTGGGATCTCCGTAAAAAGAGCTCTTTCGGTCGGGCCTCTCCCTGGGACTGGGTCTGGGACTTGGGGTTCTCGAGAACGGCCATGCGGGTTCATCAGAGGCTAAGAACAACTCCCCATCGCGTTCGGGAGGAGGCGCGATGGGTATTTGATCCAACCCCTAATCCCAAGGTGTGGCTCTCGTGCAGAGGGGACTAGTTGGCCACCAGGGTCCAGGTGTCCGCGAACGACGCCCAGGGGCTGCAGGATGAAGCCTCTGCGTGTGCACAAAGCCCTCCCGGACAGAGGGGCTAAAGGCTGGCCCTCCCCTACTGAGCGAATTGCAGTAGTGCTTGGCTAGGGTACACTATACAGCACAACGACATGGACACACACGAATAAGACACTACACTGCAGGATCACTCGGACTCCTCAGAGCCGCGACCTTCTTCTGGGCCACTCCAACGGGAGTCCCCTCTACCTCACCGGAGGGTACAGCGGGAAAACTGGATTGTGGCGCTCCTGGGCCGCCGGATAGTTCAGGGGCCCGGGCTGGTCTAGCCAACCGGCCTGGCTGTCCCATCAGCCGGCGAAAAATCCCGGTAGGCCTGTGACTGCCGGCTGGTGACCGGGTAGGGCCGCCGCAGGCTGGACGGGGGGCCCCGCCGAGGCCACTGGTGGGGGGAGGGGGCTCCTTAGTGGGTGGGACGGGGGTTGTATCGAAGCCGGGGAGGAAGGGTCATTTACACACGTACAGACCCGCTTAAATGAATGGATGAAATGACGAGTACAGGAAAAGAAATGGTTCCAAAACCGCCTGGAACCGAAGGGCTCCCTAGCCAAAATAATATAGTAGGATCGCAGGCTGACGCTGGCAAGCCGGAGGCCGGGGGTAAGGTAATCCCGGAGGTCTTGGAAGATACCCCGAGGACTGAGGGTAGGTCGAAAAGTAAAAGACGCTCGGGTACGGAGAAAAGGAGGAGGGCGTTGGCTAGGAGGGACGAGTTGGAGGTACCACTGACACCCGCTAAGAGAGCGCACTCTGATAGCTCGGCTCCGAGGCGTACAGCAGGGCGGTGGCCACAGAACTGAAGGTGGCCATTGTTCCGCTGCAGTAGCCTGACGCTCGACTGTGTGCGGAGGAAGCGAATGGGGTCCTCGGCCGCATTGATGGGGAGATTTTCGACGCACCTGACGGCGCCTACTTTCCCAATTTTTGGGAGAACTGGCAACAAAGGGGAGCGTTGATCCTCAACTGCAAAGCGGCCGAGGACAAGTCACGGCTGCTAGAAAAGGTAGAGAAGTGGAAGGGCGACGGACTCCAGGTCAAGGCGGTTGGCATGGGGGAACTAGTCAAGATGACTAGGGCCTTGATCTACTGCCCGGGATCCAAAGATCCTAAGGTGGTGATCAAGAATATAGGGCGAAAAAACCCGACCCTCAAGGCTGAAACCTAGTTGGTGACCAGAAGGCCTCCAAAGGGGTCGAGGCTGAGGGAAGGGAGGAGATGGTTGTGAGGATACTCCTGGTAGGGGAGGAGGTCGAGGCGCTGAAGGTCCTAGACTGGCGACCTTTTCTGGGGAGTAGTAGGGCGCATGTCGTCCCCCTGAAGGGAAAGGACGAAGGACAAGGGGAAAAGAAGGAGGAGGATACCATGGGGGTGGAATCCACTAGGGCAGAGGTGAGGGCAGCGGCCACAGAGGAAGAAATCCCTAATGACAATTAGGGGGACGAGGAAAGGCGCGGGCGCGACCATGGGGGCTAGCTCTGTAGCAGCAACCACAATTGCGTTCAACCTCCACCACTGAAAAAGAGCCATGGCTGTTCTAGCTAAGCGCATGGCAGAGGTAAACACAAGTATCTGCCTTATCCAAGAACGTTGGATAATCAAATTTAAATATCGAAAATCAATAATTTTTCAAAAATTAGTAAACATTTTTTTTAGTTTTTTATCTGTATTTTTGTGGAAAAATTGTTTTATGAAAAACAATTTTCACCACCTTATTCTACGGACTGTTAGATATAAAAAAATGAAAAAAAATCGATTTATTCATCATTTTAAACTCTTAAATACATTATATTCGAATGAAGGAAGGTAATGATTTTCTGGAGGAAAGAAGGAAGGATATTCCAGAAATTAGAGTAACGAACATGAGAGGAGTTCCTAAGAAACTTTGTGTTCCAGATAGGTACAGCACATCCCAAAATAATCCCTGTGCCTTGCACCCGTGAGCCAGCCCAGTTTAAGGGGGTCCGATAGCCACAAATCACCGTCACTAACCGTACGATAGAGAAGTACTTAGATCTAATAAATATAATGAATTACACAAATTCAAAAGATATTTGCCCTGCGTTTAGGAATCATCTATCAATATGCAAAATTTGAAATCGAAATGTTGAGGTATTGAAAAGAACGGCAACTATCTATTGAATTTGCGTATTTCATTATATTAATTGAGATTCAGGTACTTCTCTATCTTACGGTTAGTGGCGGGACATTCCTGGCTATTGAACCACCTTAAGTTTGTAAGGAGTGATGTGCTTATCCCTCTTTGCACCATAGATATAACGTAAGAGGACTTGTACTCCTTTAAAATGTTAAAAAATGAAGAATTTTTTTTTATTAACTTCACATTATTTAAATAATGTTTTATATAAAGGTAGCTTATAAATAATATTATCAACATAAAACAATTTTTACGTATGCAATATTCCAGGAACAACATGTCTTCGAAGGCCTCACCGCAGACTTTAGTTGAATCTAGGCATTGGAGAGCACTCTGGCAGGTCCAGATCTGCTTTAAATATACATAGTTCTCAGATGAATGTGGGGATTTCAAATAGTCAAGATTCAAAAAAGTTTACAGTAGTAAGCAATTTAAGAAGAATATTTATATATTTCTTCATTTTCTAATTAATTTTTGGAATATATTGTATTTAACTTTCTTGAATCTTAATTATTTGGAAATCTCCACATTCATCTGGAAATTATATGTTTTTAAAGTAGATCTAGACCTACCAGAGTGCTTTCCGATGCCCAGATTCAACTAAATTCTGCGGTGAATGAAAAAATGGGATTCATTGATTTTGGCCTTCGAAGACTCGTTGTACTAGGAATATGGCATATATATAACTTTTTTGCATTGGTAACTTTATTTATACGCTTATAACATTATATAAAACATTCTTTAAATAATGTACAACCTGTAAAAAATAAAATTAAATTTTTCCTTTTTAACATTTGAAAGGTGTATTAGTCCCCTTAAGGAGTCTAGTAGACCAGTGCACAGTAGTCCAGTATGAGGTACAGTAACGTCTAAATGAGGTGTGTACGCAGCCTCAGATCAGTACTCTTCCTATAAAAGTAGAGTCTATTTGCGTACGGAAGATGAGAAGTCAATTCTGCCCCCACCTCCATCCACCGTAATAAAGGGACTCGCCACATCAGTCAAAATATTAATAAAGTAAGCCAATGACTGTAGCTTTAGTCTTACCAACGTTTAAGGGGTTATGCCTGAGTTGAACCTGTAAAAAAGACATTAATAAGTAATAGGCTGAAAAAAATTATTTATTAATAGTATAAAAAAATCTTTCTCCTACTACAAATGTAGGTATCAAACATATTTTTAACTATTTTAAAAAAATTATATATCTATACTTACATTGTAAACAATTACATGTATGAATCATTAATTTTCAGCACTTTTTTCCCTTTGCCGCAGGATATCTCAGCATCCAGATGATGAATTGACACCAGACAGGATGTAAAATCTTCTGAATATGTTTCTTCACTGCTTGAGCGGAAGACTTTTCTACAAAAAATAAATTTTAAATATTTAGTAACTCATAAGATGATTATATCAGTAATTATAGTGAATATTACATATATTCACATACGCAACATTGACTTTTACCTTGTATTAGTCAATTCTGCTCCGTTCAAGCAGTGAAGAAACATATTAAGAAGATTTTCCATCCTGTCTGGTGTCAATTGATCATCTGGATGCTGAGATATCCTGCGCCAAAGGACCTAAAATCATAAAAATGGCAAAACTGAGAAAAATGCATTTAAAGTTTATCAAGATGCTTATGTATACTTATCGGGTAGTACTTACATGAACTGCTTAGCATATTTTTCTTATATTTTGGCATAAGATACCTACATATTAAGGCATATATAAAGACTCGAGTGCTGTATATGTAGATATACCAGTATCGAGAGCTGAAATTGAAATATAAATTTTTGATACGCATTCACAGTCAGTATGTTTCACATGAATATAATTGTTGGTATTGCTTACCCATGATTTTCCAGGATTATTAACAATCACAGTAGACTTAGAGCTGGTTGGAGACTATTTATCACACAGGCATCTTGTACACATGATAATTATAGCCCGTACACCTAAAAATCAAGAATATACTCACAAAGAACAAATTCTTTACAAATCATATGTTGTTTATAGTCCAAACACTTATCTAAATTTGAAGACTAGTAGACTCAGAAGCTATCACAACAGCACAACATCCAGCTTATACTAATTACAGACAGCAGACGAAACAGCTGATGTCTGACAGTCTGAATGCAAACTCGACTAAGTCAGTAAAACAGTGATTTCCTTTTCCATATGCTTTAAAGTGTATTTTTTCAGGCGGTAATTTAAATTTGCAAGAATATTTTTTTACCCCTTTGTAAGTTTGATTAAAAAATTACAAGACTAAATTTAAATCCTAAATTTATTTTATTTTGAAGATTCAAAATAAAAATAAAATCTACGATTTTATAAAAATTAGTTATTTACAGTATGTAATGATTCAGTAAATAATATATTTTTTTTTTAAATAAAATTGCGTTTTCAAAAGGAGTTTGTAAACACATTTAATTTTACATTTTCTATGAAAAAGCAATTGTTTTAAATAATCAAAAGTGCTATAAGACAAAATATCAATAATACGCAATTTTGAAAAATTGTATTTTTTTATTCTACATTAAATTAAAAAAGTCAAATAAAAAAATTTTTGATTTTTTTTAATTTTAACTCAGGCATAACCCCTTAACTTGTCATCTTAACAGAGTACCTATCAAGTTCATTCAAGTGGAAATGACTATAGATTTCAAGGTCATCCGAAAAGATGACACGTCTGGTCTTAGGACGAAGATACAGGCTTAAATCATTGACATATATGGAAAACGGAAGTGGATCTGAAACAGGTGCCTGGGGCACATCAGAGCTGATTGGTAGAATCTCAGATATACCCCCGTCTCTGTCAATGACTATCTGTTCTCTATGGATGAGGTAGCTTGCCAACCAGCGAATGACCTTCTTTGAAAGGCCGAATAGAGACAACTTTCGTAGAAGCTTAGCATGGCATACCAAATCAAACGCCTTTCTGAAATCAAAGAAAAAAAGCAAAGTAACCTTCTTTTTGTCCATGATCTGCCTGATGTCCTCAGTGAGTTTAAGTAAACCCATCTGAGTACTGTGACCGGTACGAAACCCAGTTTGAAATGCACCCAGATGCAGCTGAATCTTAAGATGTTGGGAGGTCTGCCTATGTAGCTATCACACCAGCACCTTGAACATGAAACATAATAGGGATATTAGACGATAGTCTGTAATAGCGGATGGAACACTTACGCCAGAGCATTTACCAAAGATCTTCTCCACATCGTATGAAACTGCCATTCACTAAGAGATAGATTGAAAATTCTCACGATGATGGGTGCGAGAAAGTCAATTGTCAAAACATCCACAGATATTCATCAATAGCTGGATTCATAGAAGATCAAACTGAAATGCCGGTTGAGATTATCACTGGAGAACTGATATTTCATACTATTTTTGGTAGAAACGATGCCAAGATTTCTCAGCTCCTTCCACACAGCATTAAGATCACAGAGAGCGGAGATACGAAAATAATAGGAATTCATCATCGCATCCTCGATCTACTTATGTGCATGATCACGTGCTTCCCTGTACAGTTGGAGATCCAGAGGCAAAGGCGAGCGACGGAAGTGTCGATGTAACCTATTCCATTTCCGAACAAGACCACGAAGAGCCATGGTAAACCATGGGTGGTGTTTTGGTCCAACAGTTAAAGTCTTTAATGGGGCGAGATTGTCAATGAGATCAGTGAAGTACGTATGTACATTGTGACGTGTTGAACTCTGGAGATCTTCCAGGGGACCTCCTGGCTCTCCTCGTAGCCCTTCTTCGTGTCCGCGGCTAATGTTGAATTGGTGGGCACCTTGCGACGGACGACGGTCGTACGTGCACGCTCGTAAGTTCGGCGGCACGGCTGACTCACGTACGAGACTCGACTCCTCAGACGGGTTCACGAAGGAATTCGGTTGATTAATTAAATACATACGCGTATTTCCACTTTAGTAGTGGCTTCATTTATCACACTAAGTACATGGTCTCGCGCAAGCGATTCTTTCGCGATAGCCCTCGTCCTCTCGCTTTTCAACGCTGCGATACGGCTTCTAGTACTCAGCCGTCGGCGGCCATAACGCGTTCACGGCACGCAGTTGGCTTCGCGCACAGACTTACATTGTGATTTCGGCTACCACGGCTTTTCCTCCCATTCAGCGCTGGCTCGTGCTCTATAAAACGTCGCGCGAAATTACTAGATGATCGCGGTTGCTCGGATGGTTTCTGGTTATTCTAGGTTGCGGTTGTCCGATACTCTGGTTTATACTTGTTTCTATCGAGGGCGCATCGGCTATCCGGCTGTCTCGGCTGTAATTCCTACTACTCTACATTTTATTCTTTTTATCTACCGTCCGAGTGGATTCTCTAGTCAGTGTCGAGAGAGCCCTCTCTCCTCGGAGTCGTCCCGCTGGAGCTCGCGGTAACTGTCCGCGCACCGTGGGTACGTGCTCATGATTACATTAGTGTTGCCGCAGTTGTCACAAATATTCCTCGGCCGGGGCTTTAGGTAGTCCGCTAGCCCATTCCGTATTTGCTAGCAGTTGAAGCAGGTGTAGAGTCGTGGATCCACGGTGGGGTCAAACGGGATTGGATATACCCCGTCGAACCGGATCCCGGTCACCTTGGGATTCACCGGCCTACACGCCGGAAAGTAGTCGTCCCGGGTCAGCTGAGGGGGACATCTCGTCCGCCGTACACGTGGTCGGGCTGTTGCCCGGGTCAGCATCGGCTCGACTCTCGGTGGGTGATCCTCGTCGCGGAATTCGCGGCCGCGGGAGATCACCCCGGCTATAAGCGTCTAGCTTCTCGTCCCTCTTGTCGGTGGGGAGGCTATTGTCCACTACGACGGGGGGAGGCAGGGACGTGGCTCGACGCGTATCTCGCGCGTCGGTGGGTCGGCGCCTTGCGGCTCATTGGGTGAAATAACGGGTGGCGGTAGTCATACCGTCGATTCGGCTGTCTCTCAGCTACCCTCATGTCCGGAGCGAGGCTCAACAGCTCCGCAGAGTGGAGCCGAAAGAATATACCGGACTACGCGGCTCAGTCGTTCTCTCACTGGCACTGCTTGTTGGTGATACCTCCACATACCGAGATAAGGCTCTCCAGCCATGGAAGGAGAGGGACGGACTGTTCCGGTGGCGGGTAGGATAGTCCCCGGAGGATGGTGTTGTGGGGAGGACTCAGCTGCTCCGGGGCCTGCATCACCTGTAAAGGGCCCTCGTGGGTCATGTAGATGGCCGTGCCGCTCGCGAGGGTTACCGTCGTGGCCAGGCTTTTCCGCAGCAGCTCATCCTCTTCCTACAGGGTTACAAAGACCTGGAAGTCGTCCGCCTCCATGACAACGCCGGGCTCGTCGCCGTATTCTTCAGCGACCTTCGTGTATCCTTCGCCTGGGTCGGAGCGGTTTTGGAAGCATTAGCGTCGGATCAGGTACCTGTCGGGGAGCGTGGGTGCCTTTGGGCAGCGGCGGGGGTCCAAAAGAAGCCAAAGCCCGTCGGGCTACTTGGTCGGCCTTGAACTCTTACCATTCCTTCGGGGATGGGAGGGGGGGCAACACCACTTGGGATTCCATCACCAGGTACTTACATTCTCAGACGAGGCTCACACACATACCGGCACAAACAGCACCCTTAACTACGGCTTTGAATTGGGAAGGGTGGCCGAAGTTTTCGATTAGCCTCGCGGAGGCGTGTACTTTCGGAGTTTATTTACGTGGACCTTATTGTTTTTCCTCGCATTGCCCTCCCCGGTTTCCAGCTGGTATGTTAGCAACGAGATTTTCCTCGCGATGTGGAACCTACCGTTGTACTTTGGCGCGAGATTGGCCGAAAAGTGGACGGCGGCGTTAATCAATAGGTGGGTACGGTGTAGTACTAAGTCTCCCTCTTGGAATTCGGCATATTTCCTCACTCGGTTGTACGCCCTACTTTGTTTTTCTCTCTCTTTATCAATGTATTTCGTTACTAACTTACGCAGTGCATCCAAATGCTTCATACGGTGCCTTCGAAGCCCCAAGGAACCCGGAGGAATCTTTCGTATGTATTCCTTCCCTAGGTCTCGGCGAAGGCTCCCTACAGCCAGGTGGCGGCCGTATTTAAAGAAAGCGAGCGATGTCTTCAGGGTAAATTGGGTGGCGGTATTGATTGCGTGATGCAACTCGTGAAGGTGTTTGTCCTAATCCTGGTGACTGTCTACATATGTCGCGATAATCGTTTTGAGCATTTGGTTTATCCTTTCTACTGGGTTGGCTTGCACATGGTACGGCGACGTCGTCAAGTGTACTACCCCGTATTCGACTAGGACCTTCGTGAAGTGTTTGTTTACGAACTCCGTTCCATTGTCCGTTAGCAGATACTCCAGCGTCTCCCCGCGGAGAAATATCAGCTCTTCAAAGGCCTCCATCACCGCCTTCCCATCATCTTTACACAGCGGCTTGACTTCGATCCACCGGGTGAAGAGGTCCTCAAAGATTAGTAATTACTTGGCTCCGCTCTTACTAATGGGAAATTCCATTATATCGGCGGCCACCACCGTCCACGGCTGTTCAAAGATTAGCTTTCCCATAAACCTTTGCTGAGAAGTCTAGACATCCTGGTACATTCCAGGCCAGAAGTACTCTCTCAAGACTCGTTCGTACGTTTTGGCGACTCCCATATCTCCGGCCTTTATTTCGTCGTGAGCCTTCTGCAAAATCTTTCCTTTTTCCTCGTCGGGTACGACTAATTTTCCTGCGACTGGATCAAGGAGTGGGTCGACTTTGTCTCTGTATAGTTTGCTCTCCACTACCTTCGACTCGAGGAAATTGTCAGGGTTTTCCAGAACGGCGGCTCGGCGCGCCAATATCAGCTATGACTTCTCCCAGAGCGGCTACTTAGGATTCGAACATTCTCGAGAGTGCGTTGGGCACGTGATGATTGTTCTCGCGACGGTGGATTATATCGAAATCCCATTGCTGATCCACTTGGAAAGTATCTCCGTCGGCTCCTTTAACGATCGCAGCCATTTGAGTGCCATGTGATCCGTGATGACGGTGAACTTGTACCCCTTCGACGTACGCCCAACTGCGGGCAATTACTTAAATAAATACTTAATCTCCTCGACACAGAAGTGGCACTTCTTGGGGTGGATGGTGAGACCGGTACTTACTAGGACCTTGAGCACGTGCTCTATCTACTTCTTATGTTCGGCAAAAGACTCGGTGGCTACTACGACATCGTTCAGGTACCCGAAGATATAGGGTGCTACCGTACGGCCAAATAGGGCATCCATGAGCCGTTGTAGGGTTGCTGGTGCGTTGCAGAGCCTACATGACATACGGGTAAATTGGAACAACCCCATCTCTGGCATGGCAAAGGCCGTGTACTTTTTGCTGTTCTCTCCCATCTTAACTTGGTAGTATGCTTGACGGAGATCAAGCTCGGTGGCGACTGTCGTCGTTGTGGAGAAAGTGTAGCTCCTCCACTTCGACCCCAATATCGCTGGCTGTATAAGACGAGGCACGGTAGCCTCCACTCATCATTTTCTCTCCCTCTCTCTCTCTTTCTCTCTCTCTCTCTCTCTCTCTCCTGGCTGTATGGCTGAATGTCGCGTTCTCCTGCAAAGACCGGTAGCATTAGCCTGTTCTAGCACATAACAGTTGCAGGTGCCTCCGGGAGCCGACGTTTCCCATCACAACATAGAGAGAGAGAGAGAGAGAGAGAGAGAGAGAGGAGGAGGAGGAGGAGGAGGACAAAGGAGGGAGGGACAAAGAGAGGAAGAGAGAGAGGAACCGAGGGAAGGAGAAAGAGAGAAAGCACTTACAGTAGCACTTAGTCGTGATGTTCCTCTCGAAGGTCGATGGCTGTTGGTGATTGGCGATAATCTGTAGGTGGCAGGACGGGCGCCTTGATGACGACGAAGCGGCCTTAGCAGCGGTGGCTCGCCTTGATGTCGAAACTGCTCGTAAGGGCAGTAAGCCGACTGAAGAGAAGCGGGTGTAGGCGTAGAACATCAAAGTAAGTACATGTGCGGCCTTAAGGGGACCAAGAACGTTTCAAAAATCTCGAAGCTATGTGTCAATAACTTAAAATTACAGTTTCCTCTGTAACTATTGTTCTTTTAAAGATAGACGAATTTCGTAAACGTAATTGTACATAAAAAAACCAAATTTATTTTCAAGCATGGATAAAAGTTTCAAAATATTAGTTTATTTTAATAATTGGCATAAACGAGTGGTGCCATGTTCTATCTTTCCTTAGCTGAAGGGCTTTTTTTTGTATTCTCCTATTAGTCCGGGCTGATCAACGCACACCAAAGGCAGCAATGCGTGGCAGGCCAACATGTGTTCACCACATTCTGAGAATATAGCACAGCTTACTATGTAGTGGCTACCTACGGATGTCTCCAGCGAAACGCGCGATGCTGAGAGTATGGGCAGAAAAAATTGGGCATCAAAAACTACGGTGAAAAAGTGGGTAGTGTTTCCGAAAATTTTATGAGGGTAAAGGGCGATCTCGGAGGCTGAACGTGAACAAATCATAATAATTTATAAGACTAATTTGATAATCTTCACTTATAGTCCGGGAGTCAGGGAGTTCAAAAGCATCTTATCAGAATGTTCGCGCAAGAGTTTATTTTATCGCGTAAATATGTCTAATACTGTCTTATATGGGTACCCGTACAGAGAGGACGGGTACGAGAGGACCCGTACAGAGGGACCTTTTATGACACCAGTGACAGACCCTGGGCTAGAGCGTTCTAATGCGGGTCGCGCCCGAGGTCATCCCCTATAAATAAAATTTGTCCTGAACATTTAAAAATTTGTCATTATTAATAATTTTTGTATAAAATATTAATAGTTTTTAAAGTTTACTGATAATAACAACACTTGAATCATCAAAATCGGATTATTTTTAGGATTTATGATGTGAAATTAAATCTGAGCACTCACTTTATCAAGTAATTACCATTCGATTTTTGTCATTCAAATTCGGTTAGCCTTTTCTAGTTTTATAAATCGTTTACATCTATTCAATTTTTTTGTTAGCCAACTTATTTATTCAAATTCGAATTTAATTCACAACGATCTAAATGAACCCTTATAAAAGGGACACTACGGCCTGCGACCCCGGCCTACCCACAGGTCAAGTAGTATAAACTGCCGCGCGGTCTAAGCGTTTGGTACCAGGTGGTGAACACGTGTACCAAGTTGCCGCTACCTTTTACTAAGAGCGTAGTACAGTTTGCAGCGAGTGGCTATGTACACTTATCCCCGGTGAAATGCACGATGCTGAAAGTGTGGGTAGAAAAAATTTGGCATGAAAATCTATGGTGAAAAAATTCTTGCTCGGGCCGGTCACGCGTGCTGTTCGAGCTGCATTACCGATCTTCCGGGAAGACTTGAGAAATGAAATTCTGCGCCTCCTGTTGCCTGTCGAAGAAATAATATTTTTCCTCTTTCTTACCCTCTTCTTACCCCTCCGACAGGTAAAAGGGGAAGAGTTTATTTGCTACACGAAGATACTGTTTTATTCTTTCATGACGCTCGAAAACTTAATATTTTTGTGACTATTCTATACCTTATATAAATTAGTTTACGGGTAAACTCGGTTTTTATGTGTTCTTTTCGTCAAATAACTATTATAATGCATTTTCACGGATGCATGGTACAAATGCAGCACTTTGTACGGGTAGCCATATAAGACAGTATTAGAAAAAATTCTGCTCTCAATTTTCAAATCAACAATTTTTAAACAAAGGTAATATTTGGCTTACGTAAGTTCATGCATAATGATTACTTATAGTTACAAAACTTGGATCACGAAAATGGGAGCATTTCCACTGTTATCAATTACAGTCCTGTAATGTCCGAGAGTCCTAGGATTTTACCAGAAAGTTCGCGCAAGAGTTTATTTTATCGTTGAAATATGGTGGTAGTCACTTACTGAAAATAGCCCCAAATTCTTAACTTCGAACACGATCGGGAATATTGTTATTATTGCACAATAAGTTACCAAAATGCATTTTTTTCAGTTTTTCTTGATTAACTTTTTTTTTACTCAATTTACGCAAAAAAAGGTAGGGACAAAAGTTGATCAGCATTGAATTTTCTATAAGATATGTATATTCCTTATTGCAAAATTAATGTTTTTCCAACTAAATTATTAAATAAAAATATTTTCTTTTTCAATTTTCACATTCCCATGGTTTTTATAAAATATGATCCTTATTTATCGGATTAGCACTCAAAGATGACTTTTAGTACAGACAACGTAAAAATTGAAGCCCGATCTCGATATCTTAAAATGGCGGCTTGTGTAAAATTATTTAGCCGAAAAGTTCAAATTGATGTCCAATTCGATCCAGGAACGATAATTGAATCCAACTGCATTTAATCAACAGCTTATAACGTAATTAAGAAACGGTAAAAATAATTTTTCTTAATATTAATACTTAGCAACATTTTTAATAAAAAATTTTTTTTATTTCGGCCAATTTTTGAGTTAGAGAATCGGGGCGAAATGCATCTTAATGTACGCAAAAAGCCATACATTTTCATATAAATTTTGTTAAGGTCGGACCAATAGGAGCCGTGATACAAAAATTTTTTCAAGCGACGATTACGCCGTAACTACTTGATATTTCTAGTTGAAATTTGGTACAGCGCTTGCTGAAATAATACTCTAAAACATTACATTTTACGCGATAGCTCTACATGCTTTAGTTCATCTAAAATGACCGAGGAAAAATGCGAGTTCAGCGCGCGTGGCCGCACGGCAACTTCGGCCGAGTGGCGCGGAGGGGGGGAGGGAAAGCCGCACGGCGACAAACAGAATTCG
The DNA here is from genome assembly GCA_018906965.1 of Philotrypesis tridentata. Taxonomy (NCBI): domain Eukaryota; kingdom Metazoa; phylum Arthropoda; class Insecta; order Hymenoptera; family Pteromalidae; genus Philotrypesis; species Philotrypesis tridentata. Next base: position 45,580 of record JACCIB010001090.1, read on the forward strand.
TACATCTTAGCTACAATTTGATTATCTCGGTAACCAAAGCTGCTATTGGAATAACATTTTTTTTAATTTAACCTGCTGTTTTCTCAGCTTTAACGTTATGCTAATTTAATTTTTATAGGTATAACTCAAACACCCCAAATTACCAATATTTCTGAAAAAAATCTTTTTTGGCTATATACACAATCTTTATAAGCATATATTGCGCTACCCAACCTTTGTATGATAAATTTAAATATTTTTATGATTATAGCAGTGTAAGATCATATTTTATAAAAACCATGGGAATGTGAAAATTGAAAAAGAAAATATTTTTATTTAATAATTTAGTCGGAAAAACATTAATTTTGCAATAAGGTATATATGTATCTTATAGAAAATTTAATGCTGATCAACTTTTGTTCCTACCTTTTTTGCGTAAATTGAGTAAAAAAATGTTAATAAAGAAAAACTGACAAAAATGCATTTTGGTAACTTATTTTGCAATAATAACAATAATCCCGATCGTGTCCGAATCAGTAAGTGGCTACCAACATATTTACGCGATAAAATAAACTCTTGCGCGAACATTCTGATAAGATGCTTTTGAACTCCCTGACTCCCGGACTATAAGTGAAGATTATCAAATTAGTCTTATAATCTCAGGTAGTTACCATTCGATTTTTATCATTCAAATTCTGCTGAAATAAGCCTTTCTGTAGAATTACATATCTGTTCATAAAGTATTTATTTTGCAAATTCTAAATTATTATGATTTATTCACGTTCAGCCTCCGAGGTCGCCCTTTACCCTCATAAAATTTTCGGAAACACTACCCATTTTTTCACCGTAGTTTTTGATGCCCAATTTTTTCTGCCCATACTCTCAGCATCGCGCATTTCGCTGGGGACATCCGTAGGTAGCCACTACATATTAAGCTGTGCCACATTCTCAGAAGGTGGTCTCAGAAGCCCGGACTAATAGGAGAATACAAAAAAACCCTTGAGCTAAGGAAAGATAGAAAATGGCACCACTCGTTTATGCCAATTATTAAAATAAACTAATATTTTGAAACTTTTATCCATGCTTGAAGATAAATTTTGTTTTTTTTTATGTACAATTACGTTTACGAAATTCGTCTAACTTTAAAAGAACAATAGTTACAGAGGAAACTGTAATTTTAAGTTATCGACACATAGCTTCGAGATTTTTGAAACGTTCTTGATCCCCTTAAGGGACTATTGTTACGATCGCTGTGAAAATTTGGGAAATAATTCATAAAGACGTAAAATTTACGGCATGACTACAATATTTAAAAAATTTTGAAAAAATATTAAAAAATAAGTTCCGCTTTCCTCAGCTAAGCGATAAAAAGTGCTGCATTTGTACCATGCATCCGAGAAAATGCTTTATAAAAATTATTTGACGAAAAGAACGCATAAAAACAGAGTTCACCCGCAAACTAATTTATATAAGAGACATAATAGTCACAAAAATATGAAGTTTTCGAGCGTCATGAAAGAATAAAATTGAATCTTCGTGTAGCAAACAAACTCTTCCCCTTTTACCTTTCGAAGGGGTAAAAAGAGGGTAAGAAAGAGGAAAAATGTTATTTCTTTGACAGGCAACTGGAGGCGCAAAATTTCTTTTCTCAAGTCTTCCCGGAAGATCGGTAATACAGCTCGAACAGCACGTGCGACCGGCCCGAGCAAGAATTTTTTCACCATAGTTTTTCATGCCAAATTTTTTCTATCCACACTTTCAGTATCGTACATTTTACCGGGGATAAATGTACATAGCCACTCACTGCAAGCTGTACTACGTCCTTAGTAAAAGGTAGCGACAACTTGGTACACGTGTTCACCACCTGGTACCAAATGCTTAGACCGCACGGCAGTTTATACTGCTTGACCTGTGGTTAGATTGTTGATATTAAATTCGAATTTGAATAAATAAATAGGCTAACAAAAAAATTTAATAGATGTAAACGATTTGTAAAACTAGAAAAGGCTAACCGAATTTGAATGATAAAAATCGAATGTTAATTACTTGATAAAGTGAGTGCTCAGATTTACATGATTCCACTAAAAAAATTTTGTTTTTCAATTTTTCAATATTATGCATTTTTGTATAAAATATTATTCGTTTTTAAAATTTACTAATAATAACAAAACTTTAATCATAAAAATCGGATAATTTCACATTAATGAATTTTGAAAACGCGAAAACAACGTGAGCCGTTTTTTCTAGCGACGTTTATATATAAATTATTCGATTTTGATGATTCAAGTTTTGTTATTATTAGTAAACTTTAAAAACAATTAATATTTTATACAAAAATTAATAATAATGAAAAATTTAAAAATGTTAAGGACAAATTTTATTTATAGAGGGTTACCTCGGGTGAGACCCGCATTAGAATGCTCTAGTCAAGGGTCTGTCACTGGTGTCATAAAAGGCTTAGTCCTCTCTGTATGAGTACCCATATAAGACAACATTAAAAAAAATTCTACTCTCAATTTTCAAACAAACAATTTTTAAACAAAGGTAATTTTTGGCTTACGTCAGTTCATGCGTAATGATTACTTACATTACAAAACTTGAATCACGTAAATCGGAGAATTTTCACTATTATCAATTCATAGTCCTGTAAGTGAAGATTATCAAACTAGTCTTATAATCTCAGGTAGTTACCATTCGATTTTTATCATTCAAATTTTGCTGAAATAAGCCTTTACTGTAGAATTGTGTTTTGTTCATAAAGTATTTATTTTTCAAATTTTGAATTATTATGAATTGTTCACGTTCAGTCTCCGAGATCGCCCTTTACCCTCATAAAATTTTCGGAAACACTACCCATTTTTTTACCCATAACATTAAAAAGTCAACAAAAAATTTTTGTGATTCGAAGACGGCAAGTGGGTAAAATTTTGTGTAAAAAATTTTTAGGGTCCTAAAAATTCTAGAGATATTTCTGAGCACAGTTGGCAGAGGAATCTCGAGACAAACATGCCTTCTTTAGGCTCAAATTTGAATTTGAAAATGTCGAAAGAAATGGGAATATGAAATGTAGTGAATTTTGCGAGTTGTAAAGATCCAATATAATTTTTAGGATTCGGACATGCAAAGTGGGTCAAATTTTGGTCAAATATTTTTATGGTCCTAAAATATCTATAGTTTTTCTGAGGAAAGTTGGCATAGGAATCTAGGGTAAAAAATTTCCGATTCAATATTTGGTATTCGAACATGGGAACCATTAAGAAAATAATCTGTAAAGAAACTTGTAAGGAATAATACACAGAAAAGATATATGTCTGCTGAAAAATCTACACAAATACATATAGAAACGTACAACTATGTATATTAGAAGGAAAAGCCAGAATTTGGTACGTGTGCCGTGTACCGTATGCCATGCACCGTGCTATGTCATTTTCTTTGATGGATTATTTTTTAATGCCCGTGATTTGTTCATTTTTTATGATTAACCTTACACTTGGTGTTCATCCTCTCTACGATGTTTACCGATCTGGAGGTCATCCTGAAAACTGTACATTATCTTCGGTGAATTCTTTTGGTTTTTTTTAGAGTTTCGTGTGTCGTGTGCCGTGTATCGTCGTTTTTGTTGATTGATTATTTTTAAAATCTCTATGATTCTTCAATTTTTGAGATACGTCTTCCAGTAGGTGTTTATCCGGTAGATGATATTCATCGATGTGGAGGCGTCCTGACACCTGCATAGCGTCTTCGAATTGTGTGTGTGTGTGTGTACGTGCCTGAGTGCGTGCATGCGCGCATGCGTGTGCAATTTTACACGCAGCATGTATGAGTATGAATGTATGTGTGATTGATTAAATCGCTTTAAAATTAGAATTAGAAGTTCAATTTAATACAATTCTTAAAAATTATTTCCAAAAAATAAAAAAATCTTTAAATAATTAATGTTAAGTTAAAATTCAATTATTTAGAAACAATCTATAAATATGCTAAATTCTTCTAAAAATGAAATTTTAAAAACAGTAATACGACAAAATATATTTACTAACATAGAATAAAATGACTCTATCGCTCTACTCGAGTAAAATTGATTTTAGAATACAGGCTCTGCACTGCATATTCTCACATTGGAGATCTGTATGCAGGCAGGCCTCAAAAAAAATAGAAAAGAGAGAAATGTAAATTTCTCTCTGTTGGCGTTTCGTCCAGCTGTCAGAGTGGACTCCTCAGTAAGGCTCTGACAGCTTCCTTAGACGCCCGCCACTTCGAAGAGAAGCGGCATTTATGTGGTCTCGGCCTGCGTTTTTCTCTTGCAAGAGAGAACTCTAGCATAGAGAAAAAGGCAGGTCGCCACCTAGCGGACACTTATAAGAGCCAGTGTCAAAGTTTAGATGGTATGCGACTCTATCACTCGAAAGTATAGTACATAGAATAAAATGACTCTATCGCTCTACTCGAGTAAAATTGATTTTAGAATACAGGCTCTGCACTGCATATTCTCACATTGGAGATCTGTATGCAGGCAGGCCTCAAAAAAAATAGAAAAGAGAGAAATGTAAATTTCTCTCTGTTGGCGTTTCGTCCAGCTGTCAGAGTGGACTCCTCAGTAAGGCTCTGACAGCTTCCTTAGACGCCCGCCACTTCGAAGAGAAGCGGCATTTATGTGGTCTCGGCCTGCGTTTTTCTCTTGCAAGAGAGAACTCTAGCATAGAGAAAAAGGCAGGTCGCCACCTAGCGGACACTTATAAGAGCCAGTGTCAAAGTTTAGATGGTATGCGACTCTATCACTCGAAAGTATAGTACATAGAATAAAATGACTCTATCGCTCTACTCGAGTAAAATTGATTTTAGAATACAGGCTCTGCACTGCATATTCTCACATTGGAGATCTGTATGCAGGCAGGCCTCAAAAAAAATAGAAAAGAGAGAAATGTAAATTTCTCTCTGTTGGCGTTTCGTCCAGCTGTCAGAGTGGACTCCTCAGTAAGGCTCTGACAGCTTCCTTAGACGCCCGCCACTTCGAAGAGAAGCGGCATTTATGTGGTCTCGGCCTGCGTTTTTCTCTTGCAAGAGAGAACTCTAGCATAGAGAAAAAGGCAGGTCGCCACCTAGCGGACACTTATAAGAGCCAGTGTCAAAGTTTAGATGGTATGCGACTCTATCACTCGAAATCACTCTATTTACTCGAGTAGAGCGATAGAGTCATTTTATTCTATGTACTATACTTTCGAGTTATGCAGTGCAGAGCCTGTATTCTAAAATCAATTTTACTCGAGTAGAGCGATAGAGTCATTTTATTCTATGTACTATACTTTCGAGTGATAGAGTCGCATACCATCTAAACTTTGACACTGGCTCTTATAAGTGTCCGCTAGGTGGCGACCTGCCTTTTTCTCTATGCTAGAGTTCTCTCTTGCAAGAGAAAAACGCAGGCCGAGACCACATAAATGCCGCTTCTCTTCGAAGTGGCGGGCGTCTAAGGAAGCTGTCAGAGCCTTACTGAGGAGTCCACTCTGACAGCTGGACGAAACGCCAACAGAGAGAAATTTACATTTCTCTCTTTTCTATTTTTTTTGAGGCCTGCCTGCATACAGATCTCCAATGTGAGAATATGCAGTGCAGAGCCTGTATTCTAAAATCAATTTTACTCGAGTAGAGCGATAGAGTCATTTTATTCTATGTACTATACTTTCGAGTGATAGAGTCGCATACCATCTATATTTACTAACGTCGTGCAAAAATTGTTTAGCTGTTTGATTGAAAACTCTTACAATAATATTTGATCTGCCAAAAGTTATTTCAAAATTTTTTAAATTATCTCTGACTTTCTTCCATTTTGGTCTGAAAAATTTTCTTTACACTTGGATTATGTGTGCGTATGTGTGTATAATTTTACGGAGTTATGATAGGGTTAAATCCTGAAAAAAGACATAAATAAATTAGGGACTGTAAAAAATATATATAGCAATGCTCTAAAAATTATATTTTCCTTTTGAATATAAATGTTACACACTACTTTATAAAATATACATTAAGTATGTTCAACATTGCTTAACAATTATAAAAATTTACTTACAAAAATCATGATTTTCATCATTTTTGCCTACGATCAGCAACTTATGACTTAAGCCCCAACCTAAGTGGATTGGATTCCTGATAAACATGAAATTCAAATAAATAATAATACTTACATTGACAATATTAGTAATTATAGTGAATGCTATGTTCATAACATTCAATTTTAACTTACCTTTTCCAATGCAGCTCTACTTGGCTCCAATGGAGTGTTTCCGTTGTACCTATGATAATTAAATTAGCAAGACGTTAAATCTAAAAAACAACACGTTAAATGAAAAAAGTGTATTGTAATAACAGCTATGGTTACCGAGATAATCAAATTGCAACTAAGATGTACGAATTTTGTTCGTTGCAGCGCGGCTTCCCCCCCCCCCCCCCCAAATCGCGGCGACCGGCCGAACTCGCACTGTTCGTCGGTCGTTTTAGACGAAATGTACCATGTAAAGCTATTGGGTAAAATGTAATCATTTAGACCATGATTTCAACAAGCAATGTGCCAAATTTCTATTAGAAATATCAAGATCTCGATAAAATTTATATGAAAATTTATGGGTTTTTACGTACTTTAAGATACATTTTGCCGCGATTCTCTAACTCAAAAACTGGCCGAATTTTTTATGATAAATATTGTTATATAGTAATATTAAAAAAATTTCTGTATAGCGGTACTTAATTACGGCATAAGCTGTTGATTAAACGAAGTTGGATTCAATTATCGCTCCTGGATCGTATTGAACATCAATTTGAACTTTCCGGGTAAAAAATTTTGCAATAAAACGCCATTTCGAGATATCGAGATCGGGCTTCAATTTTGACGTTGTCTGTACTAAAAGTCATCTTTGAGGGCTAATCCGATAAATAAATATCATTTTTTGCAAAAACCATTGTAATATGAAAATTGAAAAAATTTTTATTTAACAATTTAGCCATGAAGAACATTAATTTTGCATTTAGGAATATATTGTCACGTACGAGCAAAAGCTCAGGTGACCAGCCGGCCTGATAACCGGAGCCGGCCCGATAGCCGGAGCTGCCGCTGCACCAGACGCAGCGTCAGCAGAGAACAGGCCGGCCGAGAGCTTCCCACGGCCAAGAAGTGCAAGCTTGCACCTTGGCCGCGTGACTGCGAGTCTACGAGCCGCAGCTCGGAGACGACGCAGGCAGACCACCGGCGACCGCGAACAAGGGCAGAGCTCCTCTCTCCATAAGCTCAATAAACCATATACGCAACTTACACACCTGTCTCGTGTCCTTCGCGCACTCCTACCCACGCGTCTGTTACAGCTTTTGGCATCCCTTCAGGGTCCCGAAACGCGACGCGACGACAGTGTACGTGTGTCGTACCTCGGCAAATTCGGCAACGCGTGCGTGTGTGCGTGATTGCGAAGCGTCCCTGGGACACCAAGGGAAAACAGGACAAAAAACTAGTGTGGTGCAACTCCATCGCAATCGATCGACTCCATCGACCTCGAAGGGACACAGTGAATCTCTCCCGCACATCTGGAGGATCCGACGAGCGTCTTCGCCTGTCGACAAGCAGCTACGTGCAGCAAGACCAAGGTCGCTACGCAGCTCCCAACAAAAAACTACGAGGAGCCAACAGCCACGCTGCTGCACCACTTCGCCGCCACGCGACCACCGCCGAGGCCAGTGAATTTTTTTTCTGGGACTAGAAATCTGCGAGTACACTCTCGCAGCACCACGCCATACAACGCACATTACCGACTTTCCCAATCGCCCAGGTCGCCGAGGCTCGAAGCTACTGCTCGAGCTCAACTTATTTAAACAGCGCACATAGGTGATCTCGCAACCCAGCACAGCTGTTGGAATTTTTGGTGCTCCTTCCCGCATACACCGGCGAGCTTTGCGTCGAAGCATTTACAGGAGTACCCACACCATCGCACCTAACATTCGGACGTCGATCAACCGAGAGCCAGGGTCACCAGCACGGCCAGCATCCCCCATCGCCTTCAGCGTCAACACCGCCCCTAGCAGCCAACACCAGCGTCAGAACGCGTCGCAACAAGATGCATCTTCGAGCCGTCTTCTTACTGTAAGTCCGCCTTCAAGTTTTGTGCAGTTCGGCTGGTTAATTGCTTGCCCCCTCGTCACGCGTAGATTTCGTATCACGGGACACCGCGCTGATACGGTTTGCATCCGAGAGTCCATCGCCCCGAAGCATGACTAAGACAAAATTAGCAAAGGCCATGTCCGTGTTGAATTTAAAAGCTCGCACCGGGCACTCGGAGAGCGAAGCCGACGGCGGCAAGCGCGGCGGTAAAAGCGACCCGGAAACGCGAAAACGTATAAAAGAAGCGTGCGCGGTCTACAAGTCGTTCGGACGGCTATCTCCGGAATCGCAGGAGCTAATGCGCAGATCGCTACAACTCAATCCTCCCAGCGGCGGCTTTGCGGGATTTCGGCAGCGCGAAGAAGACGCGGCGTACGCGTCGGAGTGTCTCGAATTACCACATCATCCGGAGGGCGACGCGTCCTATGACGAAGGCGACAACAACGCGACGTTTGTAATTCCGCCCAAAAAGAAGATTCCCGAGAGCTCCGGAGCTATCAGCAAATTCGTCCCCGGCCCAAAATCCCAGATCGACCGGCTGATGCCGGGCATGGCGGCGGACGCGGGCAATGTCCCGGATATTTGGGGCGCCCTCGGCACCCCAATGGCAAAACCGGCAAGCGTGCAAATAAACGACAGATGCATGGCAGGGGTGTCCAATTTGCTCGAGATCAAGCAGATCGCGAACATCGATGTGTCGCGCGATGTATTCGTGTCAGGGAGCGACTCTGGTGCGGGATGGGTTCCGGAGGCAACCGGCGCCCCGCAAGCGACCCCCCCCCTAGCCTAGGACCATCGAGAACCCCCGCCCCTGATGGCGACGCAAGCCTGTCGGCACCACCCCAGCCTACCTCCCGCGAATGGGAGGCGGAAAGACTGCGCCAGGTGCTCCGCAAATACCTCGCGGAGGAGGACGCGGCAGCCTCAGAGACCGCGGCCATCCTCCAGCAGGGCCTGCGAATGCTGGAGTCGGAAAAGGATGCGGCCAAACAGCTTTTCGTCACGCCACCGACGGCCACGGGTACGAGTTACAGCAACGCAAACACGAAGCGCGTGAGCGCAATCCCCGCGACGACGCGAGCTCACCCCGGCACGGATTGGCTAGCCACGAGCTCCGCCGGGGAAGGCTTCACGGGCACCCCCCAACCTCGCGCCGCACCGGCCATCACGAGCCCCGCACCTGGGATGGGACCACCAAGCCCCTGGGGGAGCCATCGGCGCACACCCCCGGCTGACGACCCCAGCAGTAGCCCCTCCAGTGGATCCGAAACGGGGGCAGGGAGCAACAGGTCCCGCCGCAGAAGGCGGCGCCGAAGCCAACAGGCCCAGTCCGACGGGGCAAACAATCGGCATCCCCCTTAGCGCACGAGTCCCGAGCGTGGGGCGAAGGAAACGCCAGTGCGCCGATATCGCGACCGCGTCGCGAGTGCCAGCCCGGCTTCACGCGAGCGAGTCTGCCAAGCCTGGCGCACCACAGCCAGAGTGACCGCGACGGGCCGCCCGAGAGCACCAGCCCGGCACGGCACGCGACAAGGCGCTGCGCGGCACCACGACGGCGATCCGGGAGATTCTGACCATAGCTGGCACAGCAGCTATTACACAGCGGGGGGCGGCAGGACCAGCGACGGGTTCAGGTCGGATTGCAGCACGCAATACCGACGCCAGCGCAACCCCGGCGACCATCAGCGCAGACGCGACGGATGGTCGGACAGCGACGGCGGCAGACGTGGCTGCGCTTCGGACGGACGTAACAGTGGACGCGACGAGCCGCGAGACCCCTATCGAGAGCGACGTGACAGCATCGATCCCAGCGCGCACCGCAGGCCGGTCTCGCGAGGCGAGACAGGGGACGGCCGTCGCGACTACGCACCGAGGAGACGGGAATACTATCCCCCGCCGCGCATCACCCCAGCCGCCAATGATGCCTCCCCCTAGTCCACCGCCACCCCGGCAGCCAGCTATGCCACCCCCCAACGCGCAGCCTCCCCAGTCCCCGGGCGTACCCCCACCTGCTCCACCGCCACCCCAGCCACCGGCAGCTCCGCCACCCCAACCACCCCCGCCAGACGCCACCGGGCCGGCACGAAAATCTAGGGGGTGGTAACCTCGTGTCAGTTGCAAGCATGGACCCTAAACGCTATGCTCACTTCAACCAAACGTTATCGATGATCCCGAACTTCGACGGGGATGTCGACACGTTGACGATATTCACAACTGCCGTCAGAGAGGTCCTGTACGCGTTCGGGCCAGAGTTCGAGCGCTTCCTATTACGCCAGATCGCCAACAAATTAACGGGCAAAGCGACACAAGGATTCCGAGCCCGCACCGTCAGCTACGATTCGGTGGACACGTTCCTGAACGAGCTGACGCTCCACTTCGCCAACATCGGCATCGCAGACAGGCTCTCCGCTCAGATGAGGGCAGTTACTCAAGGAATCTGCGAGTCCGTCAATGACTACGGATTCCGGGTCGAGGCGCTGTATAACCGTCTGATTACCATCATCAACTCGGCACCAAATCTAACCGAGTCTGACCGCGCGTCCCGCAGGCGGCAGGCAGACGCGGACGCGCTTGACCAATTCATGTATGGTCTTCGCGCCCCGCTAGACCACCTGGTCCGCTGCACTCACCCCGCCAGACTGGGAGAAGCTTTCAACGCCGCGATCGCACATGAGGCCAAACTCGGGGCGAGGCCGGATCCCACACCAACCCCAGAGGTCAAACCGACAGCCCAGATCCGGCTAGCTGTCGCAGGCGCAACGGACAAGGGCGCGCAGGCAAGCCAGCGCGCAGCCCAGGAGGCGGAAGGAGCCCCCCAGCCAACCGGCAATCAGCGGCCGAAGGCCTTCTGCAATTATTGCAACGCCCACAGCCATGCGCTCGATGAGTGTAGAACGTTGGTACGAGACGCGGGGCAGAACCGCATCACCAACCCTCGCGCCGACCGCAGACAGCCGGATTCCGAACAGAACAATAACAACAACAACAATAACGGGAACAACGGCGGCGGCGGCGGCGGCAACAACAACGCTCGTAACAACAATAGCCGCGGCAGAGGAAACGGCGGCGGTAGAAGAGGCGGGTTTCAAGGAAACGGCCCGCGAAACAATAACAACAACAACAACGGTAACAACAATCGCGGTGACGACGGTAAAGAAGTCGGCAGCAACCAGAATCAGCAGGGTGGAGCGGCCGAGGAAAAGCATTTAAACTGATTCGACGCTCGTCTCAATCCCCAGACGATGAGCGTCGGACAACACGCAAGTCCAATCAGCAAACCACCAAGCTGATCAGGACGCAAGAGTGCGAGTCTACGGAGCTCGCAGCGACGGGTAGCCACCCTCGCTTTATCGAGATCGAGCGGAAGTCCGATTCTCTCGATTTTGGCAAAAGTGCTAACGATAAGGTGACCCAGATCACCTCTACTTTAGCGCAGCCCGCCACCGAGTGCGGTGTGCCGGCGAGCCAGCGATGGGATGGTTCCAACTCCCAGCAGATGAATCTGCCACCACTTCCCCTCAACCCCGTGCAACCACCACGCATCCCCGACGAGACGTCGCCAATTTTAGGTCGCGCCGATCAAGATAACCCACCGAGGTACACAACGATCGAAAGACTGCACGAGTCAGACAAGCGGACCGACGGCAACCTTACTCTCCTCGACACGCGTATCACTGCACAGTGGGGTATCGATTTAACTTGCAGGTGGAAGATTGCAACCTTACCTCGACGAAGGTTACGCTGCCGCAGCCACTCGGCGCGCCCCCGTCAAGAGAGCCCAGAGCAAGACGGGCAGCCCGCGGTATCGTGAAGTCATCAGATGACTCAGACGCGGACTCATGCTGCGCTCACCTGCGTTTTCTTACGGCCGGGCGTACGCCGCCTATCGTTAGCTTAGAATCATCGCAGTTGCTCTTGGGGAGAGCATCGTTCTTCGTTGATGCCGGAGCGGACATCTCCATTCTTAAAATCGACAAGCTTGCAAGGGGAGTCCCAATCAATTTCCAATATAAAATCACCATTCGTGGGGTGACCAGCGGCCTTGCCCAGACTATCGGAGTCGCGACCGTGGCAATACACGATATGATTTGCGACGTGCACATCGTGCCCCCGAGTTCCCTATCCAGACTGACGGGATCCTGGGCTGGGACGCGATCGAGGCACTGCACGGCAGCGTCGACGCAGACGCCAGATGTCTGCGCCTCGGCGACCTTACCTTCCCATTCATGGAAGATGAAAAAGTATCAAATAAAAAAACACCGTTT
>JACCIB010001091.1:0-57772 GCA_018906965.1 Philotrypesis tridentata
AGCGAGTGGGAAAAAAATGCAAACTCCTCTATACAGATACGGATAGTTTGATTTACAAGTAGAAGATTTTGACATGTATCAAATAATGAAACAAGATATTCATAGATTTGATACATCAGATTATGATAAAAATAATCAATTTGACATTCCTCGTGCAAATAAAAAAGTGCTTGGACTCATGAAAGACGAATGCTCTGGAAAAATTATGACAGAATTCATTGGCTTAAGAAGTAAAATGTATAGTATTTTAGTTGATGGTGGGAGCAACAATAAAGAAAGCTAAAGGTATCAAATCCTATGTTGTAAGGAAAACCATTACATTTGAAGACTATAGAAGATGTCTTTTAGATGAAGATATTATACAACGAGAGCAATGCAATATACGATCAAAATTGCATATAGTTCACACTCAAAAACAGAAAAAAATTGCTCTAAGTCCTTATGACGATAAAAGGTATTTATTGCCTCACAGTACAGACACTTTGCCATGGGGGCATTATAGAATAATGGAAGATCAGATGTCGCTAGCTGCAAGTCAACTGGAGGGGGAAGAAATGACTGTTGCATCACAAGTGGAAGCAGAGAAGGGGAATCTGACAGCCAATGATGGAAGAGAAAAAGAGAGGGAGACCAATGAGAACCCTGAAATGCTAGAGGAGGAGGGAGTAAAACGAGTAGAGATGACGCTTTACGATAACAAAGGTCAACCAATCACAATCGAATACGATATTCGGGAAGAATGGATTTCATCTATGGAGGGGATAAGTTCCAAAGAAGAGAGGAGTAGGGATATATTGCAAGAGGCAATGGAAGGGGCAGGAGTTATGGAGGGGAACTTGCTATATGAACCGATGCAATACGACGAGGAGTGCATTCGAGAAATCGAAGAGAACGAACACAGTCTTCCTCCTGCAAAGAAACCAAGGCTTGACTAAGTAAGTATACTACAACTTTTCTGTTTTGATATTTCTTCTCTAGCAGTGACTTTATTTCTAACCTCAATTTGACTTTTCAGTATGGATCTATCTGCACTGAACAAGGTGGCTCAAGGCGACTTTTTGCCTACAAAAAAGGCAAAAGACATGGAAAAAGATAAAGAAAATATGGTGACTGCATTGAAAGAAGTAAAAACAAGATTCGGCGTGAAGGTTGTTGCTGAGATAGATGAAGAATTTCAAATATTTTTACCGGAGAAGATATCATCCATGCTGTTAAAAGATAATAAACTATATGAAGATATGAACAACGCCGCTAACAAATATACTTTATTTATTGTGTATCAAGGAGGAAATTCTTTTAAGTTTGGTACTTCTACCAAATAATAATGAGAAAAACTGTAAAAATTTCATTTTTAAACTTATTTATTTATCAGTATTATTATACACTTACATATATGAATAAATAACATTATTTATCTTAATAATTATTACGTTTTTATTTACCTTTAATCCATATCCTTTCATTACATTTATATATCTTAATTTTATTTAACATCGCTTTTGTTTATCCAACTATTATGTTCGTTAGCGAATCCTAACCATTTAACATAAATACGATTACCACTTTTCTTTAAAACTTTTTCTACAAGATAAATTTCAGGATACATAGTCTTTTGAATTTCAGTTTCATAAAAGCCGCCAGACACAGGATTATCATAATAATCTTTCACGTGGTAAGTTATTGGATTAGTTTTTACTACTTTCGTAATTGTAAATATCTCAGTAGACCAATTCGGAGTATATCCTTTCTCAAAAACATGTTTTATTTTACTTATCCGCACTTTATCTCCAATTTTGAATTTCGGTTTCTTCACAGGCAACTTTTCAACTGGAAATCGCTTTTTGATTTGCTTTTCATTCGCCTTCGAAACATTCTTGGGTTCAATTGCTATTGTTCGATGTTTTCTTGAATTGTAAGCTTTAATCAAATTAGGCAAAATATTCAACCACTTATAATTTCCTTGTTTGCTGAACTCGACCCACATTGAATTTTTTAACGTTCTATTAAAACGTTCACATATACTTGCGTGAAGATTACTATGTGAAGAGTAAAGATTGATTTTATGTTTTTTCATGAGCTGATGAAAATTTGTATTGTAAAATTCTTTTCCTTGATCGGTTTGCAGGTTTTTTGGAACTCGTCCTTCCTTCAATATTCCCTCCATTGCTTTAGAAACATCATTGCCACTTTTCGTCTTGACTGGGATAGCCCATGCATACTTTGAGAATATATCTATGACGGTGAGTAAGTAGTTAAAACCTTTATTCTCCTTAGAGTAAGGTATCATTTCTACAAGATCAGCTTGCCATGTCTCATCTATCCCGCGTATATCATATTTTCTTCGCTTGTATCTGCGACGAGCTGGTTTATGCAACTCTTCAGCCACTCTTTGATGCTCCATTTTTTACTCTTCACTGTTAATTTTTTTTATTTTGTTTTTCAATATCATCCCAAAACTTTTTCGAAGCAGCATCTTTCAATTCTTGTTTTTGTTTTTCTTTTATCATTGGTTCGATTATTTTATCATATTCTACTAATTGTTTACGAAGATTATCTATTATATGTTGCTGATTTCCAAGAGTTGCATTGATTTTATTGAGTTCACCTTTTTCTTTTTCCATTGATTTGATTATCTTATCATATTCTACTAATTGTTTACGAAGATTATCTATTATATTTTGTTGATTTCTAAGAGTTGCATTAATTTTACTGTGTTCTAGTTTTATAGGATCTTCTATTGAAACTTTAATTATACTCAATTTTCTGTTTACATCACCAATTTCCTTGCTGACCAGTTTTTGTATAGTATCAAGGGTGACTGCATCATTAGGCTTACTGGGAGAAGCGAGGTTGCACAATCTTTTATTTTGTAAATCAAAATTACCATCTGTTGTAAAATTGAAACCAAGACCTGCAGGACCGCGAGCTACCTCTTGCGGTCGCTCAAGTGTACGTCCAAACACATCGAGACTCATGATACAAATGATTTAAAAAATTCGTATGCATCAATATATATGCCTTGCTTCACGTAACTCCTCAATAATTGATTGGATTTCATTGACGTGATTATTATTTCCAGCAGATTGTTCGGCAATCAGCAAGCGAAGGCGCTCAACAAGCTCGTTTGGATCATCCCAGTAAATTAGATCAATAGAAGATGATTTTTTAGCTATTTTATATTTAGGTAGGAGACCTTTTCCACTGATGGATTTCTGTTTGCGCATAGAGCTACGGAACATAGGCGATATAACATCTTTATATTTTCTACTCCTTGAAGTACGAATAGATCCAGTTTTGCTGTATTTTTGTCGATGAGCATTCGATACTTCTAGAATTTTGCGATAATTTTTACGATCTGCATCGTTTATTTTATTTCCATCTGGTTGTCTGATAAAGAGTAGCTCCATTAGTCCATCACTTTTAGGATAACTTTCGTTATTCACTCTTATGGTATTATTATCAAACTCAATTTCTACATTACCAATCATATATCTTCCATTTTCATTCCTAACTCCATATATATTATCTAAATTGCTGCGGCTTGTATCCAGTAATGATAAAAAGTCAGTTGACTGAGTTTGATCGCGCACAGATTTAAATGTAGAATTTAAAATTGTACCATCTAATGAAGCAAACTCATCATCATCGTCATTATCATCATCATCGTTATATGTAGAACCTGATTGATTAATGTCATGAACTATGTAACTTGATTTACCAAGCCTCATTCCTTTTTTCTGGTATTTACTTGATCTATTCATATCAGCATTCGAAGGTCCATTGCTTTCGGTTCTCGAATCGATGAGCTTTTCAAGTGGAGTAATGACAGGTTTCAATGTTTCACCTATTACTTTTTGAAAATCATCTCTCTCTTGTTTTAATAAAACATATTTTTGTTTAATAGCTTTACGTGCTCGCACGAGCTCATTGAGAATATCCTTTTCTTTCTGGAACATAGACATGTTGACAAGCTGCTGTCTACAATAGAACTGCAAAGAATGAGATTCACATCTCCTTTTTTATTGCAAAACAATCGAATCCTTTTCTGTATCTGCCGTTATTCATTTCTCTATCCTTGTCAATAACAATAAAACCATACTTATCATTTTTCCAGCATTCTGAACAAAGATTTCGAAATTCATTGAAAGTTAAATCGGTGTTTACATGATCTTCATATACATGTTTTAAATTAACATCATCTTGGCGATAAATTACTAGCATGTTAATATTGTCTCTAATGAGATGCTTTGGTATATGAGCGTATGATTGACAAAGATAGAAACTGTCTACGTTTTTATGTCTGCCCATACAGAAAAATGCTCTGACGTTATCTTGCTTCTCACAAGCTACATCATCAAAAATCATAATTGAATTTGGTAATGCTTCATCTGGAGATACTACAGATTCATGTTCACTAAACGGTAGATACGATATGCCTTTAATAGGATCTAAAACTTCTTTGAGAAATTGATACTTGGGTTGATTCAACGATTTAGAGTATACATACACATTTTCAAATCTAAGACCATTCGGATGTGTAATTAAAGCTAATAAACTATTTGTTTTTCCACAGTTCGATGGACCACAAAAAACTGCTCGGATACTATCTGGTAGTAATTCTCCATGCCGCTTCTTTCTCTTCTGTGTTCCAAAATCAAAGTTTGCAATTGGAAGTTTGACTTTCTGCTCAGTAAAATCCATGTTGACGTGACAAAGGTAACTTTAAAATTGAGCCTAGAATAATATAAATACATGTTTTATATTGTCCATCTCTCAGTTGTGAATCAGCACTCGAAGAGAGATGATTGTACACAAGTCTCAGAAACGACCAAAAGGTCATGGATTGCTTGATAAAGTAATCAATAACTTACCTATTGAAATGCATCTTCCAGGTTATCAATACTGTGGTCCTGGAACTAAACTAAAAAAGCGAATAAAAAGAGGTGATCCCGGTATAAATCCGCTTGATCAGGCATGTAAACAGCACGATATTGATTATTCTAATAAAAATGTTGATCGTAAAGTTGCGGACATGAATCTTGCTGCTAAAGCTTGGGAACGTGTTCAAGCTAAAGATGCTAGGTGAAAAAGCATCTGCGTTATCTGTTGCAAGTGCCATGGAATTGAAAGCAAAAACTGGAATGGGACTAAAATTCAGTAAGTTAATAACTGCAGCTAAGAAAACATTGAAGCCAAGTAAATGTTCACGCAAGGTTATTCAATCCGCTTTAAAAGGTGCACGACAAGCTGTAAAGAGTGTAGGTGGTAAGAAAAAAGTTAAACTTCCACGTGTTCTACCATTACCATCAAAAATTGGTGGAGTTCTTCCTTTTCTTATACCATTATTTGCAGGACTTAGTGCGACCGGTGCTTTAGCAGGAGGAGCTGCCGGAATAGCTAAAGCAGTCAATGCTGCTAAAAGTGCGCAGAAAGATTATGAAGAAAGTAAAAGACATAATAAAACTATGGAAGCTATTGCTCTTGGCAAAGGTCTCTATCTTAAACCTTATAAAAGCGGAATGGGATTATTTATGAAGCCTCACATTGGACATGGTCAAATTAAAAAAAAAAAACGTCAATTTAATTTTACCAAATCGTCCACTAACTGACTATGATCTCATAAAGTATGCTCGTGAAATGAAAATTCCAAATTTTAGAGGTGTTTTCATGAGAAATAATCTACCTTCAAATGGCCCTTGGCATAATGAATCTGCTATTGTTAATTTAGATGATTATCAAAACAAAGGCACACACTGGGTGTGTTATCGAAAAAATGGTTCTAAAGTCATTTACTTTGACAGTTTTGGTGATCTTAGACCTCCTATTGAGCTTATGAAGTACTTAAATGTGAAAGAAGTAAAATATAACTATAAAAGATATCAAAATTTTAACACATTTATTTGTGGCCATCTTTGTCTTCGATTCTTAAGCGATTGTCTATAAAAAGGTAATCATTACTGAAATTCATTCATTCTCTTTCAATCAGTCATGGAAGATAGTTTTACATTGAGTCTTTCAGGAAATTCTTCTGTTTTAGAAGCACAATATTTTCCGTCAATAGAACTGACACAGCATAAGAAATACGCTTTGGGATTAGTTGAACTCTTAACATTTAACTCAATTCCCAATGTAGATGAAACAAATAATAAACTTCATATAAAAAACGGAGATACAATAACTATTCCTACTGGAAGTTACGAGGTAGACGCTATTAACAAATTTTTGAATGAATCTTTGAAATCTAAAAAAATTGAATTTAGCTTGAAAGCTAACAATAATACTCTTAAGAGTGAAATTAAATGCAGTCATCCACTAGATTTTACGCCTAATAATTCTATAGGTCGTCTTCTTGGTTTTGCTCCACGCATTCTCAAAGAAAAAATCAATCATAATTCTGATTTGCCTGTAAAAATATTGAAGATAAATGCACTCAGAGTAGAGTGCAACATTACTACTGGTGCATACATCAATAACAAAAAGGTACACACAATCCACGAATTCTTCCCCAGAGTACCTCCAGGATTCAAAATCGTAGAAGTTCCGTCTCATGTCATTTATCTTCCACTTAGTGTTAAGTGCATAGATAATCTTCAAATTCGAATCGTGGATCAAGACGGACACTTGGTGAATTTTCGAGGAGAGGAAATTACTATTAGACTTCACATCAAAGCGATATAATGGGTATTGTTTTCAATTCTAACGTGCATATAAGACAACCACAATGTCAAACATCCATCAGTCGACAAAAGAAAGTCAAACCGTTAACACGGCGGAGCGTACAGTTCCTCAAAAGCATAGGACTAAAAGTTCGTGGAAAAAAATAAGTTGCATAATTCTCTGCTGCTTCCAGAAAAATGGACGAAATTCTTCATATTCAATCAGGTGTCGTATTCGATGAGTCTATTGCTCAGTACGAATTACATTCATACCAGCCATACTCTTCATTGAGTTTTAATAACAGTGATGAAATTCGTATTTCCATCCAGCATCAAGATCTATGTCTCTTACCGTCTCGCAGTTATGTTCGCGTCTATGGAACATTAAGAAAACCAGATGGAACAGCAGTAGCTAAAACTGATTTTGCAAACAATGGAATTTGCAATCTGTTTGATGAAATTCGATATGAAATGAATGCGGTGGAGATTGATAAATGTAAAAATGTTGGTATGACCAGTCTTATGAAAGGATGGCCTTCATTTACACCGAGGCAAGCTTTCGCTTTAAAAAATGCAGGATGGGAAGGTTTGAATGAATCAGAATCGTCTGTGAAAAATAATGCGGGATACTTTGAAGGCTGCATTCCTTTGAGCATGGTCTTGGGTTTTGCAGAAGATTATAAAAAGGTGGTAGTTAATATGAAGCACGAACTCATTCTCACTAGATCAAGAAGTGATGTCAATGCAGTAATTCAACAAAGTACTGCTGCTGCAGGTGCTGCTGCTACTTATGAAAACTTTGAAATAAAGATATTAAAGATAGAGTGGTTAATGCCACATGTCGTTGCTTCTGACAAACAAAAAATCCAGCTATTGAATTTTATTGGTAAAGACAATCCAATCTCTATGTGTTATCGTTCCTGGGAGTTATTTGAATACCCATCACTTCCAGCAGCCAATAAGCACGTATGGACAGTAAAAACTTCAAATCAAATGGAAAAACCTCGTTTTGTAATAATTGGATTACAAACTAAGCGAAAAGATGTTAAAGATGCAAATTGCAGCAGATTTGATCATTGTGAAATTAGTAATGTAAAACTTTTCTTGAATTCAAAATCTTATCCATACGGTAATCTGAACATTGACATATTTAAAAATCAGTATGCAATGCTCTATGACATGTATGTTGATTTTCAAAGAAGCTACTATGGAAGAGATCCGCAACAATTGTTGGATAAAGAAGATTATATTAATAATGTTCCGCTCGTAGTTATTGACTGTTCACGGCAAAATGAAAGTCTAAAAAACGCTCCTGTGGATGTGCGTCTAGAAATTGAAGCTTTAAAGCCTTTCCCAGCATCTACATCAGCTTACTGTCTGATCTTGCATGATCGCATTACTCAGTACAATCCTGTTAGTGGAGAGGTAAAGAAGCTTGTTTAAAAAACAAATAAATAAAAAAAATGGAGTATGCAGTAGACATGGTTGGCTTTAAGCAAATGGGAGGTGATTATATTCTAAAGGAAATAGCAATTATTCCTCTTAATCACAGTGGAGATCCTATAGTTCATCTATTTAAGAAACCGTTCTCATTCTATAGACTTTCCAATGAACTGCAAGCAGAAAATTTGTGGCTCAAACGTAATTATCATGGAATAGCCTGGAACACGAATGGGCTTGATTACTCTCAAATTGGAAACCTGCTCCGTGAATCGTTGCAAGATGCTATCAAAATTTTAGTCTTAGATGAGCTAAGGAAAAAGTGGTTGCAACGTTTTAAATTACCAGTTCACAACATTCAACAATATGGATATTCATCAAGATCTTCTGTTAAATGTGTAACTATGTGCATAAACCATAATCCTATTTATAAGACTGAATGTGCATTACACAATGTTAAACTAATGAAAATGTTTTATCAGTCATACAAAGATTGGTAAGAAAAAAAAATTAAATAAAAAAATTAAAAAAAAGATAAGTAGAGAAAGCTATAGGCAAACTGGAACAAAAGAGGGGGGAAGTAATTCCCCTCTCTTCTTACGGTTTCTGGCTTTGAGAGAGGGGCAGTGCATGCCAGAACCCGTAGGTATACTGGAACAACAAGGGAGGGGATCCACTGTTTCAGTATACTGTAGGCATACTGGAACAGCAAGGGAGGGGATCCACTGTTTCAGTATACTGTAGGCGTACTGGAACAGAAAAGAGAGGGGATCCATTGTTCCAGAACGCCTATGTTCCAGTATGCCTATAGCCTATCTACTGAGGATATAGATTATGATTTAAAAGTACAAATAATTCAAATAGTTTTCAAAGATGTAAAATCTGTACACCACAAATACATCGATGTTATAATAAAACACAAACAGCACCTGCAAAATAGAATAAATGAAATAAAGGCTCTATTTAAGACTAAAGATGTAAATGTGGCAAAAGAATTTGGAAAGTACTTTGATGTGCCAAGCATATGCAAAAAAGCATGTGAAGGTAAAGTCATCATTTTCTATTTTTATATAAATAATGTGCATTTCTGATAACCCCAATAAAGATTCGATTTGACCACGCCGGTGTATGCTTCGCGTTATATATTCGACCTTCTGCAAAGCCACCATCGTACCCGAGGTGTGTTATAGCCGATACGGAGACAAGCTAGAGGTGATTTGAGATACTCGTCATCTGCGTGCTGGAGAAGGGACGCCTTCTCCGTGCCATCCGAACCGACCCAGGCAGGGATCCCGTAGAAGAGATAGCGGCTCGAGAAAGTGTATCGAGGAAGCAACGCGTACCTCGTACCGACTGTAAGTCGAATTTCGTTAAGAATCATTTTCCTCATTAAGATCGCCGAAGGCGAGTGTTCTCTGCCACAGAACACTCGTCTCTTTCTTAATTGAGTGCGTGCGTTATTTCTCTCCGCTGTCGCGCGTACGACCATTGAGTGCGGATTTTATTTATACTCAAGTATTTTTTTCAATAGACGAGTCTATGACTCACATTTCATAACCAAACAATCGTGAAGTTTATTCTCTTTCCTTTACTTCGTCCTCTCGAATAAGAACTCGTAATTTACGGAGAAGTGTGATGCTCGGACGCATCACACATTTGTACACAGAGTAAGTGGCCGGATAGACGCGCATAGTCGTTCGCCGAGAAGCTACGCCGGGGAGCGTAAGAGCTTGTACGCAGGTAAGACTCGGTGACGCGGCGGCGATCCGCAGCCGCCGTGCTAAAGCCATTTGCCCCGTTACAATTGCCCCGTTATTATTGTCTTAAATTCTTCAATAAAACATATATACCGAAAGTATTGAATCATACCTAACTAAAAATTATATTTTTCAGTTATTCAAAGAATCTCATCATAGATCTACAATATATGATACGATTTATGATTTAAAAATCATCACCATAGAGTACAACAGAGAGTACAAAAATCATCACCATAGAGTACAACATGAATGAACAAAGGATCAATCACAAGATGAACTAGAATTTATTTTGTTTTGTCATCGAAACTTAAACTGTAAAGATTATAAATAGAAAAATAAAATTATTATTAATAATGCGCAACTATTGCTATTTATTCGAAAACGAGTCAGAAATTTTATTCATTGTTACCTTAAAATCTTACTACAAATATCACAGATACAACACTAGATTTATAAAGTTACATGACCCTCATTTCCTATAATCAATTTATCATATTATTTAAGATTTAGAGTTCTAATCAAGAGTTCTTTATAGACTTAACATTAGATATTAATTCATACGATTATTAAGTAACTAAATTTATATGAAGGCAATCTGGGCTTATGATTGCAGCTACGCAAGGGGTTGATTATCGAACAATTACAAGCATGTATTAACATAATTTTGAATACTAAATCTATTACTTCCTTACAGATAGTGGCGAACTAAGTGACTCATAGCTTTAGCTTCCGAAATTCAATAGAATGATTTGATCTATAGCTGGTTTTGTAAGCAACAAAATGCTAGAAACAGCTGCTTTCAAGAGATATACAATTTATTTATTTGTAGACTTTCATTCGCTGCACACGAATACACTTGTAGCTTCTAAATCTATCGGTATATGTCGTAATCTAAGTTTCTCATATATTTAGCCCCAAATTTACGACAATTATCTATGAGTTATAATGAAAGATGGACAAAGTTACACAGGTAACTATACTAGTCCTATAGCTGCTAGGAAACCTCAAACCTATATATTCATGTTCCACGTACTGAAATAAAGATTAATTTAAACAGAAAATCATTTTTTTATGAGATCACGAAGGACATGACTATGTGGCATAATGGCCCCTATGGCGCCACATTTTTTAGTATTGAAGTAGAGTTTCTATGCTAATTTAAGGCATGATTTATTAGCATCAATCGTTAAATATTGCATAACCGTCATGATATATTTTTGCAATTTCTTTTTAATCGCATTGCATTCTAGGGTTATTTTTGCTATAATAGTAGCGAAAAAATTGGGAATGATTTTGATGCGAAATCTAAGTCTTGGGCACGTTGGAATAAGTGAACCTATTACACGAACAAATAAATAATAAAACAAATGAAGGCAACTGGGTTTATGATTGTATCAAAATGTCAAGCCTAAGGTTCGCATAGACATACCATTAGATAATCAATATTCCTATTTTATCTAGGATAAATCATATGGGACCGAAACGCCAGAATTAGCTATGTAAAAGAGCTACGCAAGGGGTTATCGAACAATTACAAGCATTTATTAATATAATTTTTAATACTAAATCTATTACTTCATTGCAGATAGTGGTGAACTAAGTGCCTCATCCATTTAGCTTCAGAAATTCAATAGAACGATTTAATCTATGGCTGGTTTTGTAAGCCACAAAATGCTAGAAAGAGCTGCTTTTAAGAGATATAAAATTTATTTATTTGTAGACTCTTATTCGCTGCACACGAATATACTTGTAGCTTTCAAATCTATCGGTTTATTGCAGAATGTCGTAATCTAAGTTTCTCATATATTTAGCCCCAGATTTACGACAATTATCTACAAGGTATAATAGATTGATTGATAGTCGAAAAATCATAGATTTATTTTAATTATATTTATTACATTTTGTACAAACAACAGATGGAGACCTTTTATTTTATTTAATTATATTTATTACATCTTGTACAGTGAATAAACGGAGACTTATCATTTAATAGCCTTGCAATTTCTCTCAAAATGACCGCGTTACCTGCAATTAGATATGTAAAAAGTTCTTATAAAAAATTAATAACAATTATTGCGACAAGACTTTTACTTGCATTAGGTATTTTATGAAAAATCTGAGTATAATTTACCATTGTAAGTTATAAGTTGACATCCATATCTGTACTCACGGGAATCACATATTGAGAAAGAATAATTCTCATTTTCTTTTCTTAAATTTAGTGCAGAAACCACTAAGTAAGTTTCAAAATAATTTAATTTTACTAAAGCATGCGTCATTTCGATTCTTTAAATTTTTCTTCCACAAAAAACAATGTTTTTTTATTTTATTTAGGTCCAATCACATAGAACAATAACATAGAATCACTTAGAAGAAGAGAGATAGAGCGCCGTATTGAAATTGAAGTATAAGGGATCAGCCGTTGCGTATCCCGAAAAAAGTCCGAATAGGTATAGAGGTCTGTTCCGTTGTTCTATTTTTCTCGCGTGAAGCGACATCTCTAGGCGTGGTATACAGTTCGACGTTTTTGTTGTAGGAAATGCTAGAGAGGTAATGTTATCCAAATGAGATTCCCAATAATCAGCTAACAGGCTGTTCTTACCATTGAGTTTTGAATTGCTGTATCTAATGTCCCAAAAAAGAATGAAAGCATCTCCACCTATGTGTTCAGTTCCACCAGTGTATATATGAGGAGGTTTAAACGAAATCTGCATTTTTTGGTGGTCCAGAAATCGAAATATTTTTTTTTAAGCTAGAGATTTCGGATCCCTCAGGTTCTCTTCTATTAGCCAAAAGATGGTAAAAAGTGTAGAGGAACATGGGGATTTTGCAATACGAAACTATACGTATAATCGGCATGTGTGTGGACGTAGCCTTGTAAAAAGACTTCAGCCTTTAGACTGCGTCTACATCTCTAGGTTTCGTATCACGCGGCATCACTTAGATACATAGTCGGCACAAGACCTCTTAGACTACGAATATGTTTATATAAATATTCGAACTATGCGGTCGTCTGCTATCCACTGTCAATCTAAGTACTATTACATTTATTACATCTTTACCTTTAGCGACTGCCATTTCGGTCCCCTGCGCTTTCTCAAGTAAAGGCGAAATTTTAAGCAAACCACTTGATGAAATTCATAATCAAGTAAGTATCTAATAAATATCTAGTGACTATATGTCGTGAAAATCGAGACACTACAGTTAGTACAGCAAGCGAGTATGAGTCTGACACTACGTTGGAAGGTATTTTTTAAACATTATAGAATTCATGAATTCCAATTTATGTCCTGAAAGATACATCATAGAAAAATAACTTCAATTTCAGATTCAATCGAAGTTACTCCAACTGCGATGAAGGAAAATTTCTTTTACCGAGGAGAACAGAAGAAGAAATTGAAACAAAAAAAAACAAAGGGAAAAAAGCGAAAACACCCCGATGATGATGATGATGAGGATAGTGTTAAGGAAGTGAAAAAGAAACGTGAGTTGATATCCATTTATCTATACATATTCAATTTTAAATTCATGAACACTGAATGTCTTACATTTTAAGCAACCCCTCAATATTAATCATAAAATATTTCTCAAAATTTTTCTTCATAACTATAACTTTTTATTTTTAGGAAAGCCAAAGCAGCGTTGGACTCCTGAGGAAGTAAGTGCTGTAAATGAGTATGCGGCGGCCCGACCCGCTGGTGCACACATCCGCCACTAGGGTTCGCATCGAAACTTCCCGACTCCTATCAGTACGCGCTAGTGGCAGGAACGGGCTTAGTCCGTATATAAGCCCGAGCTACCCCTCCACCCGTATCCTCCTTCCGAGACGCGTCTAAGGCAGGGTTACCGTCACGCCTTACTGATGAGTCCCGACGGTAACCTAGGACGAAACGCACCACCCTTACCGACCTTTCCTTTTCACTCACACGGAGTCCACCAAAATGGCCGCTGCCACCGCCAGCGCCAAAGTGGTGACCCCGACGTGATCTCGCGGCGGTGCCAAGTTGAGTTGAAGTTGGTGTACCCGGGAGACTGCGAGACTCATCCCCCGACACGGAGACTCCGCGCAGACCGAGCGGTGAAGTGCGCATCGTGCCGCGGATCAGTGCAAAGCTGTGTAGTGCGAACCTCGACGGACAGACTATGGCCGACGGCGATAGCGTGGCTGACCCTGCAGGCGGCGGGGAGAACGTCCACCCGGTGCCCGTAAACGCAGAGTTTCGAGCCGACGTCGACCTTGCGGCCCTGCGCCATGTTGCAGTGCGGACGCTCACATTTTGGAAGAACTGCCCCGACGGCTGGTTCGAGCAACTGGAGTGCATCTTCGCGTGCAACTAGACCAACTCCGATCAGCATCGATACAACACCCTGATCGTCAGCCTGGACCAGCAGACAGTCCAGGACATGATGGACGTAGTCCGGACAACTCCCGCGATCGGGAAATATCAATTTATGAAAGACCAGGTTTTGGCGCGGTACGGCGACTCCGTACAGAAGAAGCTCCACACGCTCTTCACGGGACTGGAGCTAGGAACGCGCACGCCCTCCCAGCTGCTTTGACATATGCGCGTCTTGGCTGGGTCCAGCATCAACGACGAGACTCTCAAGGTACGGTGGTTCGAATTACTTCCCGTCAGCGTTTCCAAGATGCTTTGATTCTTGGCACGCAGGGCCGATCTGGCGGAGCTGGCTGAGGTGGCTGACACCATCATCGAGACCGGCGGGCCAGCGACTTTCGCCGTTCAGCCCGCCATCATCAGGCGTGACCCGTCGCCAGCGCGAGTAATCGCTAGGCCACCACCAGCACCTGCACCACTGGACTCGCGAATTCTCGCCGAGTTCGCCGCCCTGCGCGTCACCACCGCGGAGCTCTCGACGACCTCGGCCTGCAGCCTCGAGGTTCTACGGGGCATCAGCGCGAATCAACAGCGAGTCATCCAGCAAAGCGACAATGGACAGCAAGGGCGCTCCAGGTCCCGAGGAAGATCTCCAGCACCGGCTCCAGCAGGCAATCCCAGTCACTGCTACTACCATCAGCGCTTCGGGGAGTTGGCTACCAACTCCCCGAGCGCCCTGCACCCACCCTTTCGCGCGCCCGGGAAACTAGAACGGCTGCCCGGAGTCTCGGCGGTCTCCGACAGCCAACGCTACGTAGAAAATCGCCTTCACGTCCTAGACCGCTCGACGAGAACCAGCTTCCTGGTGGACTCAGAATCGGTACTCTCCCTTCTGCCGCGCTCGGTGGTGAGGGATCGAGGCCTGACGACGCAGCCGCTTCAACTCGTCGCGGCTAACGGAACGTCTGTCCTCACGTATGGCAGGCGCATCTTGACGCTCAATCTCGGCCTCCGACGAGCCATCCTCGATCCCGATTCCTGGTCGACATCCAGCATCGACGACTCATCGACCCAACGACGACACTCTCGACCCCAGCGGAGATACGGGCCGCTACCATCCACGGCGTTTCCATCGTCACGGGATCGAACACCGACGACGTGCAGAATCGCTACCAGCCGCTGCTCGCAGAATTCGTCGACCTTTTCCGGCCGCACGATGGACGTGCTACACTCGACGGCGTCGCGGTAACACACGCCATGCACACGACAGGACCGCCAGTCCACGCCCGGTCCCGGCCGCTGTACGGCGAGCGACTCGCAGCCGCCAGAGACTACTTCGGTGCGCTGCTGAAGAAGGGCATCATCCGCCAGGCTCCAGACAGTGGTCCAGCCCTCTTCACCTGGTGCCCAAACCCAAGGGAGGGTTTAGTTGCACGGGCGACTACCGCAGGCTGAATGCGGTCACCATCCCGGACCGATACTGCCTGCCACGAAAAGAAGACCTCCTGCAGGACTGCCGAGGCTGCACGACTTTCTCGGTCCTCGACCTGGAGAAGGCCTACTACCAGGTCCCGATGGGGCCCGACGACATGGAGAAGACAGCCGTCACAACACCGTTCGGATTGTTCGAGTTCTGCAGGCTCTCGCTAGGGTTGCGGAATGCCACGCAGACGTTCCAGCGCTACATGGACTCTCTTCTTCGAGACCTTCCTTTTCCGCGGGTGTACATCGACGACATCATCGTGATGTCCAGCGACCAGGACCAACACCAGCGGCACCTGCGCACACTCTTCGAGCGCCTGCGACAAGCGCACCTGATGCTCAGCCTCGAGAAGTGCAGATTCGGCCAGAAGGAGGTGGAATTCCTCGGTTTCACCGTATCGCGCCAGGGGTTCTAGCTGCCCGCCAAGAAGATCGACGCCATCCGCAATTTTCCAAAGCCGGAGACGACCACGGCTCTCCACCGCTTCCTGGGGATGCTGAATTTTTACAGGCGGTGCATCCCGCAAGCCGCCTACCAGCAGGCCCCTCTTAAGGAACTTCTCAAGGGAATTCGCAAGGGTAGCCGCCAGATTCTGAAGTGGACTCCGGAGGCCGACGCGGCTTTCGTCGGCGCCAAGTCCAGCATCGCCGAGGCCTCGGTGGCTACCTACATCTCTCCGACGGCCTCCCTCTTTCTTTCCACGGATGCTAGCGACCTCACAGTTAGGGCCGCCCTCGAACAAAGGGAAGACGGTGTCTGGCGACCCGTCGGATTTTTCTCGAAGAAGCTCTCCCCGACGCAGAGGCGGTACTCGACCTACTACAGGGAGCTGTTGGCTGTCTACGAGGCAGTCAAGCATTTCAGCAGGCTCCTCGAAGGGCGCGAGTTTGAGGCCAGGACGGACCATAAGTCCCTGGTTTACGCCGCAGCGCAGCCGGCGGACGAGACGACTCCAAGGCAGCAGCGGTACCTCGACTACGTGCTGCAGTTCAACGCGAACTTCCGATATGTCAAGGGCAAGGACAACGTGGTGGCGGACGCGCTCTCCAGGCCGTGCGCGACCATCAGCATGCCCTCCCTTCTAGACCCAGCCACCATCGCTGCCGCCCAGGACAAGGACGAAGAACTGCCACACCTTCTCGAGTCAGGCTCATTGGACTTCCAGCCGCTCGACATCCAGGGCTCGAGGGTGTATAGCAGTGTCCTCAACGACGTAGTACGGCCGTTCCTACCGGCCAAGCTACGCAAAACGGCTTTCGACGTCATGCACCGCCCGGCGCATCCGAGCATTCGCGCCACCACCCGAATGCTGACAACCAAGTTCGTGTGGCCAGGGATCCGCAAGGACGTCAACTCCTGGGCACGGTCTTGCGACGCTTGCCAACGCTCGAAGGTCCACCGCCACAACCCTGAGGCCTTGTCAACGTTCAATATCCCGGACAACCGTTTCGAGCACGTCCACTTGGACATCATCGTCATGCCGCTAGTCGGAACGCTACGCTACTGCCTGACGATGATAGACCGATTCGCACTATGGAGCGCCAACCACCATCACCACCGACCAGGGCACTCAGTTTGAGTCGGCCCTATTCGCCACCTTGGCCAGAATGATCGGCTGCCAGAGGATCCGCACGACTCCATACCATCCGCAGTCGAACGGCCTCGTCGAGAGGTTCCATCGGACGCTGAAGGCCGCGCTGATGGGCGAGGCTCAGACTGCATGGCCTGACCGGCTGCCCACGGCGATGCTGGGCCTGAGGTCATCCGTGAGTAGTAGGGGTCTGTTCTACCCCGCCGCCTGTGACGTCACGCCAGACGCCAGCAGACAAAGGGGCTAGCAGACAAAGGGGCCCAGCAGGGGGGCCAGACAAAGGGGGCGTGGCCTGTAGCCACTAGCCACCCACCACCCACCACCCGCGGACCCAAAGGGGCTTATCAGCGGTGATAAGCGCTGGTTCCGCGGACCTAAAGGGTTGAGCAGCGGTGACTAGCGCTGACTCCGCGGACCCGCCGCCGCCGCCCGGGTGGGAGGGGGTGAGCTAGTATACAGAGAGTATACAGAGAGTATGCAGAGAGTAGGCAGAGAGTATATGCAGAGAGTAGGCAGAGAGATCCAAAGGTCCCGAGAGAGAGAGAGAGAGTGGGGGTGTCTGGAAGAGAAAATCGAGCCGGGGACTTGTTTTACCCGAGACACAGAGACTATATCTATATATAGTGTCTGGAAGAGAAAATCGAGTCGGGGGTCTGTTTTACCCGACGCATGCGCTCTGCAGCGACACGTGCCAAGAGAGAGAGAGAGAGAGTATACAGAGAGTATACAGAGAGTATATGCAGAGAGTAGGCAGAGAGATCCAAAGGTCCCGAGAGAGAGAGAGTGGGGGTGTCTGGAAGAGAAAATCGAGCCGGGGACTTGTTTCACCCGAGAGACATGCGAAAGCGAAAAAGGCACAGCATGATCAAAGGGAACAATAGACGTATTAGAACTTTCTTATACGTTTCGGTTGTCTAAAATATCGCGGCTTTTTCGAGGGGTACAATGGACACAACTGCCTTTTCGAATTCGACGACGACGAGGTGTCGGCAAGTCCGCCGCCGCTCGTGCACTGTTTCGAAAAATGAATAACTTATTATACCTTTCGAGATTCGACACGCTCGCAACTGCGGTGTTGTAGGTACAGATCGAGCGGTAAAAAACGCCCCCTTGGTTAAAGACAAAGCACGCGAAATCGAAAAAAGGCGCAGGAGTATCAAAGCGGACGATAGATGTCTATGAGTATTTTCTTGAATGCGTCTGATTTTTCGAACTCGACGGGGCGTCGGCAAGTCCGCCGCCGCTCGTGCACTGCTTCGAAAAATGAGCAGTTTATGCCCTTGTTTCTCTAATTCTCGAATTTCGACACGCTCGCTTCGGACTTGCAGGTGCCTGTCGAGCGGTAAAAAGACGACCCTCCATTAAAGACAAAGGACACATGCTAGACTACAGAAAAAAAATACGGTATACATTTTCGAGAGAGATAAATTTCGTTTGTATTTAAACAAATTTTACATTTTTATTATTTTTCGCAGAATTTAAGAAGACAATTTTGTACAATTTTTATATACATGGTAGTTAATTCAAGATATAAAACATCATAATAATAATTTAAAAAATGAGAATCTTTCGACGCATCAAAATAGTGTAAAACAGTTTCATGAATATCTCGTGAGTTTTTTATCCTTTTTGTTATAATAATTATATCACTATTGTTCGCAAAGACATCTGCTTTTTTTACAAAAAATGAAAGTTCCTTTGAAATAAACTCTTTAAACTTGTTGACCAATGCTACGATGCGTTCCAATCGGCGGTAGCGTTCGTCCACGCACATAACAGCTCCCTTCAGGCCTTTGAAAGTAATTTTTTGTAGTACAACAGCCGCTGAAAAATTTTTCTTATTTTTATCCTCTAAATCGATGTTGCTTTTTGTAAAGTAAATTGACTTTACGCCGTATGACGTAGTGAAGCGTAGTAACGTGTCATCGTCCAATGCTATATCTGCGGGGAAGTCGGTGGAATTTGAGACGAAATACTGTGTTATTATTTCTAGATTATTTATCAACACTGTCCATGCCGATGAGGTTAAGGTTTGGCCATATGAATTTTGATTATTGATAAGTTGAATGGTCGGAGTAAAAACATCCGTCTCTTCGTTGTAGAGTAAGCCAACACAAATTTTTTTCGTAGCCGAACTGTTTAACGAATACACGGTCGACAGCATACACATTGGCACTGACTTATGCTCTTTCGATGCCTCCGTCATGATCAGCTTTGTTTTTTCGTTGTCTTTGGGAAAATCGCCGTCCTTTCTTTTCAGTAGCATTGCCTCAGCCATGACTTCGGGAAAAACGGTGCACGAGCACAATATATTACTAGATGTCGTCCCTTGGAGAACTATCTGAACACTGGGGGCTGCAGGCCCATTTATAAGATACATATAGCGTGCATGGGTTTTCTAAAAAAGCATATGGCGCATACGAGCCCACGCCCTCTTTTATACACGTGTGAAGATCGAGATGACCGCCTGTGGCGTGTATCTATGAAAATCTTTTCTCTAAAAGTTTCCAGAGAAACGAGGTGGCTAATTTAAACAGCGTCGTTTTTCTAGCTTGCCCTCCTCCTCCTCCGCAAAAAAGTTTTCTCAAACTATGCACATGTAGGTGTCGAGCCCCCTAACGTAGAATCTGCATCAGGCCGCTGTTCTCGCGTAATAAAAGCTTCGAACGACCACGTCGGGCTGTTTAGTCTTTTTCGAAAATGCAGCGGAGAGTTCTCAGCGTTTTTCTGTGCAGCGTCTCGCGCGAAAAGAAAATTTTTGCCTCTACAACCAAGTGAAAAAGTGATTGTGTAAAATGGAGGCCAACCAAAATTACTCCCAAGAATTGCGAGACTTGATTTCCTCGTACCGGGACGTGCTTTTCGCGTCTGCTTCGATGTCGTGTCTGTTACAACCAAGACTGCGTGGCCGGTTTCACGCTGCGTGGTGGAGTAGAGTGGCGACGCTCTCTGATTCGGATCTTATATTCGAATTTTTTTTCACACTATCTTTCCTCGATTTGAAAGATATTTGCGCACTTTATGATGCGTGCATTAAACATTCGAAACTTGCAACGTATCTCGCCGGACGTTGTATATCGTGGGATGAGCGAGTGGACATCGATTCGTTACACCTACCAATAGTACTAGACTCTTTTCTATTATATTGTAGAAGCAGATACACGGAAGTTCGTGTTCAAAATGTACAGAGAATGTCAGGAACAACTAACAAAAACAATGAGACTGATTCAAAACTTAACAACCATCGATGATGAGATTAATGAGGCCGAGGACGATAGGATGACCATCCGAAGAGATAGACTTACCGAGAG
Organism: Philotrypesis tridentata; assembly: GCA_018906965.1. Lineage (NCBI taxonomy): Eukaryota > Metazoa > Arthropoda > Insecta > Hymenoptera > Pteromalidae > Philotrypesis > Philotrypesis tridentata. The sequence continues at coordinate 20,579 of JACCIB010001091.1, forward strand.
CATGCGACGGCAGCAGCAGCAGCAGTAGCAGCAGACCCCCCACCCCGACCAGAGGCTTGAGAGATGTAGCTCTCTCTACGAGCGCAGGTAAAAGCCCGAAAATATCTTTTTTACATTTGAACACGTTTTAAATTCGCCCCCTCTGTTTTATCGTTTAGCGTTTCGTGAGGCTATTATTTCACCTTTATTGCCAACTCACGAAGACACAGCAAAAGTTGTTTTCAATTGGATTATCGATGTATATATCGACGATCCTAAATCAACACCGCTTTCTAGTGACGATATATATAGAGCTTTTGAAACATTTAGAGCCCCCGTGGAACCCTAGTTTGTGCGTATATTTTTTAAATAAATTTTTTAATTTTTAATACTGATCTTTCTAATTTTTATTTTTATGTATTTCAGTTACTACATTGCAAAGTGAGACCATTCAAACTATTGGCGATAACCCGCGGAAAAAGAAGAAGACGGGTTTAGACTACAACAGCGATGACTCCGATCGAGAAAGTGTTGGTGGCTTGTGCATGTATTATGCTTGTGCAGGCAGAAGTGCACCGGGAAATCTGCGCTAGTGACTGCAGTTACAACAGCCGAAACTCGTCGCAGCAGGAGGGGCCTCTCGTCCAAAGCGGAGCGGGCCGAAGCAGGTCAACGACCCCACAGCACTCGCAAGATGACGAGGACGACGACAACAGTTCTGGTAGGTCATTAAATCTAACGCATAACAATACGACGCGTGCGAGCTTGTCGGACTACCTGTGCGAAACAAAAGCTGTAAATAGTAGCAGTTGGATCGATGACTTCGACACTGAATGGTTCGACGATTTTGAGGGGAAAGGAGGTAAAAATAATATAGATAATATTTTAGAAAAGAAAAGCATTTTATCAATAAAAAACGACGATAACTTGTGTCTTCCGCGCGCGTTGGTTTGCGGCGAGGTATTTATCCGAAAAGACGCGAGCCCTGAATGGGCTAAGGAATGGCGAGAAATGAAAGAAAAACTTTGCACTCAGAAATATCACGCAACGCGCTTAATGTTAAAATCGGGAGTTGAACTTGCATCGGATCGCGGGTTTGGGCTCCGCGAGATTGAAAAATTTCAAAAATTTTTTGAATCTAAAAAAATTGCTATACGTGTTTATATTTACGAAACTTTTGGTCAAAAAACGCCGCTATTTTTCGACGGCACGCAAAATGTTATTTACGACAAAGTTATAAATATTATGGCATATCATGAACGCCAACATTTCGATCTCATATTAAATTTATTAGCTGTGCGTAGTGGTCTATTTTTTTGTGCGTCTTGTAATTTTTCATACAAGACAATAGCGCAACATGCGTGTCAAGTTATATGAGACGCATGTTTCACTACGCCGCGATGTGACGGTGAAAAAAGTATTAATTGTAAAGATTGCGGTCGCAACTTTTATAACGATGTCTGTTTCGGGAATCATCGTAAAGTAGGTGCTTCCATTCGCAATAAAAAGAACGTGACAAAGCGAAAATTAACTAGAACGTTATGTTCGAGTTATTTTATTTGTAAAACGTGCCAGCGGCTCGTAAATAATTACAAGAAAAAACATGAATGTGGTAAATTTTTTTGTAAAACGTGTCGCGGAGTACACTCGGCAAATGAATTATGCATGATGCAAACCGTTAGTATAAAAAAAAATAAAAAATCGCATCCCGAAAACTGTTTTATTTTTTATGATTTCGAAACTCGCGAAGAAAAACAAAATGATAGCGAAGTAAAAATTTTAAAACCTATCTTGTGTGTCGCGCAAGTATGTTGCGACGCTTGTTTTTCGAACGAGTCGTCGACATTATGCACATTTTGCGGGGTGCGTGAGCATGTATATGAAGGTGCAAATTGCGTTGCGCTCTTTCTTGATTTCGCGATTCGTATAAAAAAAGTTTCTTTCAAGGCGTTTATTTGTATAGCACATAATGCCAAGGCATTTGACGGCCAGTTTATTTTAAAACATTTAGTAGATAATGGAAAAAATCCCGAAGTTATTTGAAATGGCCGAAACATTATTCGTATGCAGATTGGAAAAACCATTTTTATTGATTCGTTAAATTACATATTGGCAAAACTCGCGTCTTTTCCAAAAACTTTCAGTCTCGCCGAGGGTGTTAAGAAAGGCTATTTTCCACATCGTTTTAACACAGCCGAAAATGAAAATTATAAAGGTGCATATCCGCCTGCAGAATTGTATTGCCCCGATGCTATGTCAGCGCAAGAGCGGAAACATTTTTACGACTGGTATAAAAAAAGATTTATTAGAGTACTGCCAACAAGACGTAGTTATCTTGCGACAAGGCTGTATGCGTTTTCGTCAAATTTTCCTAGATGTAGCAAATGTCGACCCGTTTGCCGAAAGTGTGACACTCGCAAGCGCGTGCTCTCGAGTGTATAGGAAAAATTTCTTGGAGAGGGATACAATAGGCCTTGTACCTGCGCTAGGGTATTTACGAACAGTTATAAATAATGACGCTATCGCTCGATGGTGGAAGTTTTGAGGAATGGAAAAACTATGCGTCTCTTCGAGCCAAGTAACTTTATTACTGCCAAACGTTTCGGGATGTATTAATCCCCTCATCAGTGGCTAAATTAAATAGGTACAAAAATTGAAATTATAACAAAAATTACAGAAAATTTAAATTTTACAAAATTACTATAATAGAATTACAAATAGAATAATAATAGACAAGGAATATAATTTAAAATTTACCAGAAATTAGAAACGAACGCCGTCTTCATGATCGACGAACAGAAAAAGCAATCGCAAACGGATCTAATGAAAGCAATATTATAAATAAGCTAATGAATTTATACAATAATTACACAAGAAATAATAATCTAACAGACTTACGGAACTGTGACTCGATGTTTCTTACAAACTAATCATGCCGGTGCCACTAGGTGGTAAAGCGGCACCGGCCGAGGCGGGAGGTCAACTAAGATCTCGCGACAAAAATCGACCTTTTAACCATCTCAATACATCCACCAAAACAGATATTCATACATAAAAATATAAAGGTGTGCAAAATATAGCGGCCACAGATACCCAAGTTCGCTCGGTGTATTAGGAGCGCAAGACGCCATAGAGGCGGCATATACTAATACTCAGATAGTAGAGCGGGGAGGCCGAGCCGCTACGCGTGAAGCGCTCCTGCCATGACTATATTACTATATAGTATACAGTATGGCCAGTGCGTTGCCACGGCAACCCGGACTCTCTGACCTCCCACTGGGCTGTGCCGCTCCGACTCGCCGGCCAATCACTATCGAACACATGTTGGCCGAGTTGAAGAGAGCACGAAGCGGTATGCCACCTCTCTCCGCATGCTAATATCCCAATACAGCCTGCTCGCCACCGAGCCTCTGCAGTCGCATTATTTATTGATTTATTTTATTCGGATTATTTTTTAAAGTAGATATAACATTTTTGTAACTGGTTTTGAGGTGGCACGTATCCTCAGCCCTATTAAGAGTGCCATCGAAGAACTGTATATGCAACATTTCTGAGAACCGTCTGCGGAAAATTGACGGTTCTCTATCTATTATTTTAATATTGTCGAAATTAAAAGTATGCCCTGTTTCCAATGCATGTACTGCGAGGGGGGATTTTAAATCGCCCTTCTCTATGTATTTTTTGTGCTCGTTTTGCCTAGTTCTTAGAGGCCGATACGTTTCTCCGATATACGTAGAATCGCAATCGGAGCAGTCAATTTTATAAACAACATTTCTCGCGTCCTGCACTGCAGTAGGATCTTTTCCTAGTTTAATAAATTTGTTGAACTTATCGGGAACATTGTTGACTAGACTCAAGTTGTTATTTCTGATAACAGATTTTAATTTATCATTAAACCCTTCGTAGTAAGGGAAAACTGCGAACCCTTTTCTAGAATTATATAATTTAAAATTATATTAAATTATATTATATTATATTATATTAAATTATTTTAAATTATATTCCTTGTCTATTATTATTATATTTGTAATTCTATTATAGTAATTTTGTAAAATTTAAATTTTCTGTAATTTTTGTTATAATTTCAATTTTTGTACCTATTTAATTTAGCCACTGATGAGGGGATTAATACATCCCGAAACGTTTGGCAGTAATAAAGTTACTTGGCTCGAAGAGACGCATAGTTTTTCCATTCCTCAAAACTTCCACCATCGAGCGATAGCGTCATTATTTATAATTGTTGGGCATTTGCGTCACGAATATGGCCCCAATAACACGATCGAAAACAAGGTTAAGGCAAACGGTTTCTACTTGTGCTCCGCCGATTCCATCTTCACCATCAGGAGCATCGACCGATGAAACAAACAAGCACGGGGGAGATTCAACGACCTCGGAGGTTACACGGCATTGACTAAGTCAGCTGAGTCTCGAAAACAATATTAACGATCGTGTCCTTCCCGGTAGTGGTTCTAATGACAACATTAATAATAGTCTCTTGAAATTTCCGGATTTTGTTAATGTTACAGTTTTGTTTAAATTTATTTCCGATAATTATTCTACTGAGGTTAGGTGTCTAGTCAGCAGATTTTTGAAGGCACAACATGATACTCTAAAATGCACGTGCCAATTAAGGTTTTTACTAGAGTGTCGGGAAAAAGACTTTGTGCCAAAACATATTTCTAGGATAAGCGTGCGTAGATTTTTTCATAGTAAATTTGCGGCTAGGAAATACCGAAATCTTGTAAAAAATTCACAAAAGAAAGTTTTGAAACTTGAAATTATAGATTGCAACACTCATATTAAATTCTTGAATAAAAAAACTATGTACACTATCGGTAACATTGAAAGACTGACTTCAGAACACTTTTCTAGATTGATATTGGAGTTTTCCGAAAACTCTTTAATAACATACAGAACCAAATTGAATTATAAATACGGGAAAAAAATATCTGATCTTTCCGCAGTATGCTCTCGTTTTAATGGACATGACCTTCCGGTACGCCCGCATGGCAACTCTTCGAATGCTTGCAGTTCGAAGGAGAATAATATTACAGGTTATAATTTTAGCCATGGTGAAATCTCAGAAATAAGAAAAAAATGGCTTGTGAATCTTACTGATTCACAACTTCCGGAATTTGTTAATAACGTTATGTCAATGGGAGATAAATTCAATTTTAACATAGAATTTCAATTTAAGCAAGCTATTGAGATTTTGAAAAGCTTGGAGAATGTTTACATATTTAATCGAGGCACAGACGGAAGACTACGTGATAGTGTGATTTCTATACTTAATTCACAGATAAAAAACAAGACGCATGTGCCTTACCATGAACGTATTATGTCTTATAATATTAAGCGCACAAAGCAATTTCTAAAAAACAATCCAGATTTATTTTTTACCAAAGCAGACAAAGGTAACGCCACGGTAGTGATACACCGAGATGAGTACATTTCAAAGGTCAGTGATGCCCTCAGCGATGAGAGGTTTTATAGAAAGGTTAAAGTTAACCCCGCCGCGGGGATAAAAAAGCGGATAAAAAAGCTTGTTGACCTTTGGATTGCACGTGGTGTTTTGGATTGTGACGAAGCGTTTGGAGGTCTTTCCTCTAAGGGCATCGAACACACATCGCTGCCGAAAGCGTATGGCCTTATTAAAATCCATAAACCGGATAACCCTGTACGAATAATAGTTTCTGCGATTAACAGCCCTACTTATTTCCTGGATAAGTGCATATCCGTCTTGTTAACAAAACATTTTCCTCTACCAGCCTCATATATAAAAAATAGCACTCAAATTAAAAATGATTTAATTAATATGAATATTTCTGATCAACACTGTTTCGTGTCCTTCGATTTAGTCTCGCTATTTTCAAGTTTGCCAAAAGAAGCAATTATACTGTCGATTGAGAAGAGATGGAAATGGCTCTCATTTATGAAATGTATGTCGAAGAGTGAATTTATTGATGGTATAAAGACTCTTCTTGATTGCACGTATCTTGTTTTCGACGGCAAATTTTATAAGCAGGTTTCGGGCGCCCCGATGGGATTCTGTTCGAGCCCTGTTTTTGCAAATATGGTTCTTGAAGATCTAGAAAAGCATTGTCTTGGCATTGCAAAGTCTAACGTGCGATTTTTCCGTAGATACGTGGATGATTGTCTTTTGATCCTGGATAGGGAGAAGATTGAATTGGTGTTATCTATTTTTAATAGTTATAATAATTCCCTTCAATTTACTTCTGAAATTGAAGTCAATAATAGTATTAATTTTCTTGATATTTCCATTTTTCATGATTGTTGTGGAAATATATTTACAAATTGGTTTCAAAAAGACACAGCTTCCTCTAGATACGTCAATTTCTTCTCCCACCACCCAAAAAATCAAAAGATTGCAATAATATTTAACCTATTTGATAGGGCAATATTGTTATCGGATCCGTGTTTCCACCGTGAGAATATCGTGAAAGCAAAAAAAAATCCTCATAGCTAACGATTACCCGATAAACTTTATAGAAAAATTCAGTAAGAAACGGATTGCTCGCAATTTGGACCTTTCAAGGGCCACGCGGGAGGGTTCAGGGGCGAGTAATACAGATTCACAGCGTTGTAATAGTAACAATAGTTTTAATTCTAGAAAAGGGTTCGCAGTTTTCCCTTACTATGAAGGGTTTAATGATAAATTAAAATCTGTTATCAGAAATAACAACTTGAGTCTAGTCAACAATGTTCCCGATAAGTTCAACAAATTTATTAAACTAGGAAAAGATCCTACTGCAGTGCAGGACGCGAGAAATGTTGTTTATAAAATTGACTGCTCCGATTGCGATTCTACGTATATCGGAGAAACGTATCGGCCTCTAAGAACTAGGCAAAACGAGCACAAAAAATACATAGAGAAGGGCGATTTAAAATCCCCCCTCGCAGTACATGCATTGGAAACAGGGCATACTTTTAATTTCGACAATATTAAAATAATAGATAGAGAACCGTCAATTTTCCGCAGACGGTTCTCAGAAATGTTGCATATACAGTTCTTCGATGGCACTCTTAATAGGGCTGAGGATACGTGCCACCTCAAAACCAGTTACAAAAATGTTATATCTACTTTAAAAAATAATCCAAAATATTTACGAACAGGTAACCACTCACAAAAGTGTATAGAGTGGCTCTTGTGGGAAGAGCAACGGGTCGGTCTTGAAATTGTACACGCGGGGCGAAGCAGAGAATATCGTTTAATCGAGGGTCCAATCATGGACGGTTTCATATCTGTAGACAACGAGAAGGGTGTTATCTATCAATTTCACGGATGCTACTGGCATGGCTGCCGAAAGTGTTTTAAAAACGAGCGTTCGCGATCTCTCGTTGACAATACAACATTTGAACAGCGCTACAAAAATACGGTTATAATGTCGAGACGTATTAAATCGTACTGATACACTCTCACTGATTTTCAAACCCTTATAAAAAAACATCCACTCGCGCAGAGATATATTTCGTTAAATCCTCGCGAAGCTTTTTACGGCGGGCGGACCGGCAACGTCGCAACTCTGTATAAAGTAGCCCCCGGTGAGCAAATAAAATATCTGGACGTGTGTTCTTTGTACCCGTATATTTGTAAAACAGGTGTATATCCTGTCGGGCACCCAAAAATATATATCGGCAGCATGTGTCGCGAGCTCACCGGAGCCAACTTTGAAGACTTTAGTAATAACGTCGAAGGTCTGGTACAGTGCGAGATCCTACCGCCGCGGAATTTGTACCACCCTGTGCTACCGTACCGTATGCACAGCCGGTTGCTTTTCCCCCTCTGCCACTCTTGCTGCGTAGAATCAAGACAAGGCGTCTACACTCACGGCAATGAAGTAGACAGAGTTTCGACAGGTACCTGGGTTGCAATAGAAATAAAAAAAGCGCTCGAGCACGGGTACAAGTTAAAAAACATTAGCGTTATTTGGCAGTATTCGGTAACGCAATATAACCGCGATACAGGTACAGGCGGACTGTTTAGCGCCTACATAAATACTTTTTTAAAAATCAAGCAAGAGAGTTCTGGTTTCCCCGCAAATATTGTCAGCGATGCGGATAAAAAAAAATATGTCGACGATTACGAGCGCAAAGAAGGCATCAAATTAGATTTAAATAAAATAGAAAAAAATTCGGGCTTACGCGCTGTGGCCAAGCTATGTTTAAATACGCTATGGGGGAAATTCGGACAAAGAGGCAATCTCTCACAGACGCAGGTAGTTCGGAACCGCGAAGAACTTTCGAAACTGCTTACAAACCCCGACATCTCTGTCGAAGGGATAGAGCAGGCCAACGACGATGTTTTGTACGTAAATTGGAAATATATAGCCGAGGCGGAGTCGAATTCTCCGTGCACAAATGTCGTCGTGGCTGCGTATACAACAGCTCAGGCCCGATTAACTTTGTACGAATATTTATATAAATTAGGAACGCGTGTGCTGTATTACGATACAGACTCTATTATTTATAAGACTAAAACGGATGGTTCATATGCGTATGAACCACCGACAGGGCCGTATCTCGGTCAACTCACCGATTAATTGGAGGAGTACGGGCCAGGCGTGTATATCGACTATTTCGTATTCGGATGGCCGAAATTTTACGCATATCGCGTACGAAAAGCGGATGGCTCCATCGCCGATACTTGTAAAGTTAAGGGTTTTAGACAAAATCATAACACAAGCGAAATTATTAATTTTAATAGCATAGTTAAGATGGTTGAAAACCATAATTTAAAAAATTTCGATAATAACCACTTGACTGTTACAAATAATGTATTGAGACGCACCGCTATTCACGAAATTGTATCAACAGAAGAGCGTAAAAAATGGTCAATAGTTTTACGGAAACGGTGGTTCAAGTCTGCTACGCATTCCTATCCGTATGGCTATAAAAATAAATAATTGTAAAAACGAACAATTGTATAGTGTAATTTTTGTACATATATTTTATATTGTATATAAAATAAATTTTTAGTAAAAAAAGATTTTTTACTTTCATTATTGTTTCAGACGATGCGGATGTTGACGAGAGGAATGCGTCTAGAATTACAGATGAATTTATTAAACACAACAACGACGTTATGAAGGTTTTAGAGCGCGTGATTTGTTTTAAGTTGAACCCGACCCCTCCTGGTGTCGATCCTAATGACTGGCTGAATAAAGATTTTCACGAAATTGTCGAATATTTAAAAAAAAATGCAAGGAAACCTACGGATAGAGTTGGTATATCTGTAAATTGTTCGACCTTTGTCGATGGAAAGATGTGGGTTTCCTATAAATTGGTGCGCTATCTACACTACGAGGAATTGAAAACTATTTTCGACCGTATAAAGCAAAGTAAAAGAGATATTTTAATAGACGAATCGTTTAAATTGATAGCTTCATATGTTGAGATGGATAATAAATAAAAAAATAACAAATAATGTATTATGTACAATTTTTATTTTTTCAATAGCATTACAGTATAGTTGCGCACACCCGTACGCGCTTACATATACAGCGAGTAGCCCTCTCGCCGCGCATACAGTCATGCGGCTTTCTCATACAGGCACTGGCCTCCCTCTCTATCTCCGCCCAACACAACCGCTTGCGTACACAGTCAGTCGACACTACCGCTGCCCCCCCCCTCTCTCTCTCTCTCTCTCTCTCTCTCTCTCTCTCTCTAATTCGCTCTCTCTTTCGCTCGCTGTCTCTCGTCCATACGCACTGACTCGCTCGCTCTCACTCTCTAGCCTTCCTACTCGATGCCGTTCCAGGCCTTGTCTCTCGAGAAAATAGGTGTGCGCAGGCCTCGCATATCGTGCACCGCTACATTAAGCGCACCGAAGAGAAGATTCACATGTACAATGGAATTATTTCTGCCGACACTGGCAAGTAATATGTACGCAGAGTTTGGCAGAAAACCTTTAAAAGTAAAAACACCGCGAAGCTTATAACCATCTACGACCCGGTTAAACAGTTTACATGCAGATTGATGCCATCGCCCATTGAATTCGGCGTGTGGCGATACACAGTCCAATGCATACAAAATTGCCCGTGGCGCAAGTAAGAGAAATTCCGCTTCGAGCTCGTAGATACCCTGTAGCTCATGTATTTTTGTAATATTGTAGTGGTCGCCGGTGTCCAAAGCCAAACATAAGCGAGTATCTTCCTTTACGACGCAACGTATACGCTTTCCCTTTATCAGTAGAGATATCATCATCTTTGGCTGTAATTTTAAAATCCTTTAATTTTTACAAAGCCATAGACATTTAATAAAAAATTTAAAGAAATTTAAAATTACCTGTAATTCGAAAGTTGATAATTTTTTTAAAAGAGTTTCTCCTTGTTGTTCCGGTTGAAGCAGCCCCGTTTCAGGACAATAAGAATACAACGAGGCAATTCTGTAGTAATCGAGCATCTCCTGCTCTAATTGAATATATGCAGCATCTTCATCCATCAGTTGCACGTAAAAAGACGATGGTGTATAGAAACACGAAACACGTAATTCTTTATCTTGATGCAAGAGAGCTTCAATGTTACGCCAACCGATATCGAGTAGCGAGAGCGACTCCATCGTGACGCTTTTAGTTTAGATTGCCTCTGCAGCTAAACCCCTCCGAATAAACACTGGCACCCCTGCAGTTTTCGTACGGGGCCGAGAGGACCGCTTTTCCGGCGGCTACAATTTTACGGGGGTGTGGTAGTGGGGGTAAGCGTCAGCCACGTGCCACAGGTGAGTAGCCGCAGCAGCCGCAGCAGCAGCAGCAACACCAGCAACCGCATAGCTCGGTATGGGGGGGGGGGGTAGACATTTAAATTTCTCGAAATATGTGGGGCCTGCGCGGACCGAGCAGCTAGGCTCAGCGTCGAATAGGTAGACTCCGCGCCGCCGCCGCCGCCCGGAGCCTAAATATGCTTGATACGAAAAAATTGATTTAGTTTAAATTTCGCTGTCATGTAAACATCATCGTCATAATGGATAGTAAATGGGTGCATCCGTGGACAAGTATAATATGCGGGCCTACGTCGTGCGGAAAATCATGGTTTATAAGACGTTTTTTAAATTCTCTCGACGACATGTCCAATGTGAAATTCGACCGCATTATATTTTATTACGCAGAGTGGCAAGATGGTTACAAGAGTGAAAATTTTTTCAATAACGGCAAATCTATAGAGTTTCGTGAAGGCTTACCCAATCCTGAAGATTATTCAAACGACCCACATTTTAAAAAATTATTAATAATCGACGATTTGATGCGTGAAGCTTCTAATCACGTTATCGTCGATCTCTTTACAAAAGCATCTCACCACAAGAATATTTCTGTATTTTTTATAACGCAAAATTTGTTTCACAAAGGAACGTATGCTCGAGATATAAGTCTCAACGCCTCGTACATTGTGTTATTTAAAAATCCGCGGGACCGTGCACAAATTCAACATCTCGCTCGACAAGTCTACCCCGAGGGTCCGAAATTTTTAAAAGAGGCATATCTTGATGCCACTATGAAACCTTATGGTTATTTGATGATTGACTGCAAACAGAGTACGCCGGATGAGTTTCGATTCAGAACATGCATTTTTCCTGACGACGAGTATCAGTACATTTATTTATAAAAGTATACTACTATCTCTCTTGAACAAACTATTTAATGTAAAACAGTCAGATGCTACTTGTTATTCTTCAGTCAGAGACCAGCCATGCCGAAGCGCGCATCGTCGTCTGCAAGAGACGACTCGGCTAGTGGCGTCAATCCACCGTTTGAAAAAAAATATATCGCTCTTTTGGACGCTCTCAGACATTCGGATAAAAATCAACGTTTAGCAATTTTGAAAGCCGCTGACGAAAAATTAATAAAATACATTTGTGAATGCGCGGTAAACGTTCTTCACGGTACAGTGTCATTGAAAAATCATCAAAAAAGTAAACTAAAAAAACACAAAAACATTTTAAGAAAACTCGCATCTAAAGCGAAAAATAAACACTCTAGGAAAAGTAAAAAACGTGTAATAGTGCAAAAAGGTGGTAGTTTTCTTCCGTTCTTTTTGTCACCTATACTCGAGGGTGTACTGTCAATGTTCACTTAAATTCGTTTATAATGTCGAGTATAAAAAAAATGGTATTAATACCAAACGAACAGATCGATCGTATTCGCCAACGAGAATCGAGTGCACCAGCAGCAGCAGCAGAAACAGCAGCAGGTACTCGTGATGCGAGCCCTCCTGCGGCGTTAGGGTCTATGCAGACTGTCGGAGATAATCTAACGCGTTTGGACGACCAAATGAAAAAAATTCTCGAAGACACTTCTTATGCTAACGAACACGAGAGAATAAAAGATTATTTAAATAGTTTCAGGCGATATTTATTTTTCATAGAAGAAAAGCGCACCCCCGTAAATTCTGTGAGTACTGCAGACGAGGTCAGATTATCGGACAACGCGATTGTACAAAGCGTTCCGGCGATTTATCAGAGAATCACACAGTTGTTATTGAATCACTTGAAGGGGCGCAGCGATCGCATAACGTGGAGTGATTCTGGTGTTGTGTCCATCGATGGCGAGGTAATTAAAAATTCAAACATTATCGACTTGATGAACGAAGCTGCACGCTCGCGGAAAAAAACGAAACCCATCGGTAGAAAAGAGTTTGCAAAATTACTTCACGATATTAACGTACCAAAAGAATTTGTGGGAAACGTCAATTTGTGGAGGATCACGGACACTGACTCGCCGACAAGAGACGCCGACGACGACTTTGAGGAATTGTCGGACGATTTCAAGACACCAAACAGCAAGCGTTTTAACGATAACGTTTTTAAACGTGTTGCGGATTCAAAGATTACTTTAAGAAAACGACGCAAAGAAACACAGGACACTTTTTCACCAGGAAAAAATGGTTAAGAAATTGGTCTTGTAAAAACGTTTGAAAAAACATTATTTTAATCCGAAAAAATTAAAAATTGGTTTACGAGACACGACGCTTATACACTGCACAAAACTATACGACGAAAATTTCCACGACTATTTTACAACGTAGAAGGAATAGATCAAGTTTGGGAGGCAGATCTCATACAACTCAACTCTATAAAAGATCAGAACGACGGTGTAGCCTACATATTGGTTGTAATCGATGTTTTGTCTAAATTTGTGTGGGCTCAGCCACTCCGTGACAAAACTTCGCTCGAGGTTACAAATGCTTTCAAGAAAATTCTTAAAAACGATCAGCATCGAGCGCCGCACACGCTGCAAACGGATCGTGGTAAAGAATTTGTCGGAAAAACGTTTCAAACATTTCTCAAAGACAACGACATACATTTTCGAACTGTAAGCAATTCCGATGTAAAAGCCGCAGTTGTGGAGCGTTTCAACAGAACTCTGAAGGAGCGGATGTACAGATACTTTACGTACAAGAATACAAAGCGTTACATAGACGGTTTACAACTGCTGGTTGACGGTTACAATAACACACCGCATTCTACAATTAAAATGGAGCCGGCGAGTGTAACTTTATATAACGCACACAAAGCGTGAGAAAATTTAGTTGCGCGTGCTCTGCGAAACCAACCGCATCGAATAAAACCAAAGTACAAAGTAGGTGCACATGTGCGTATAAGCCGAGAAAAAAATATTTTTGAAAAAGGTGCTGAAAAATCATTGAGCGAAGAAGTATTTAAAATTACAAAAGTTTTGAGAAGGTAAGGTTTATTTATTTACAAACTCGTCGATTTGCAAGGCGAGGATATAGAGGGTTTTTTCTACCCGGAAGAACTCTCTGCTGTACATAAAACACGTGTCAAGAAGCAAGAGTATAAAATTGAACAAATTTTGCGCTCAAAAGGCCGTGGTAAGAATAAACAATATTTCGTAAGCTGGGTTGGATATCCGGATAAATTCAACTCGTGGATACCTGCTGCAGACGTGAAAAAGATTTAAAAATGTATCAGACAAATTTCACGATAACTCTCCCCAGCAATAGCAGCGAAAAATATTTTCCAAACAATACGACTACCGGCTTCTCGACTCGTTTACCCAAAGAGATCGAGCTCTACGGGCGGTGGGTCGTAGGTATTTCGGAAATACACATTCCATGTACAACGCTACATCTCCGCCACGCAGATTGTACTCTCAAGACAAGGCCGGACGAGGACCCCCGATACTTTCAGCACGGAACTTATCCAAACATACGAGGGCTAGTCGAGGCAATAAATGAGGCACTCATATTGACGAGTAAAGATAGACTCAGCATGAAGTTATTTTACAACGACCGAGGAGGTTATATTTCTATCGGAGTGCTCGCAAAAGATGGCAAGGCAAAATTGTGTAAAACCCCCGAATTGTCTGCCGCTGTGCAACCATACTCGGATTTGAGTTTGGTGTAGAGCCGACGGATATACGCGAGCAAATTGACGATTATCAAATACGTTACGTAGGCACACAACCTGCTAGTTTTTCAAGAGCAGTTCCAGATCAGATGTTTGTGTACAGTAATATATGCGAGCCTGGTATAGTTGGCGATACTTTTGCACGGCTACTGCGCATAGTCAACGTGGACGCAAAAAAATTTAGTTTCGGTACCTCGGTAGTGAAAAATTACGAGCCTATACATTACGTGCCTGTGCTGGTCAACAGATTTCAAACGATCGACATAGATATAAGAGATAATCTCGGTAAACCGATAGCATTCGAGTTTGGGACACTGACCGTGGCACTTTACTTTAAGAAAGCAACGGTCTGAGTGAGTGATTTATTTTTAAAATGAGTTTTTACACCGTTTACGATCAGTCTGGCTACGGAGGCCGTGGCGTCAATCATGTATACGTTGGCTCTCCGCGTATGCGCGGCCATGGTCTAGGGTCATGGTTTTCTGGAATATTTCGCAGTGCATTACCTTTCCTTGCCAAGGGAGCTCGAGCTGTCGGTAAGGAGGCGTTGCGTGCCGGCGCTAACGTGCTCGAAGATATTGGCGAAAACGTGTCGTTCAAAGACTCGCTTCGAAACCGTCTAAACGAATCCAGTCATAACCTAAAGAGGAAAGCCACTGAAAAATTGTCAAAAATGATGCAAGAATCGGGCTATAAACGTATACGCGCAAACAGATTAGCTCAGTCACCATTCGCTCTCGGTCCGCATCGCATCGTCTCTCGGCGACGTCTGAAGAAACGCGCCGCCAGCAGTATATTAACGATAAAAATCAAGAAACGTAAGACAAAGAGGCTACGAAAAAACCTGTGAAGCGATTAAGACGAAAACTTAAAAGTAAGAAGACAAAGAAAAATACAAAGAGGAGGAAGAAGGCAAGAAAAACTAAAACACGTGATATTTTTGGATAATTTAGTGTTAACTAGCCCCCAGAATAGCGGACTAGTCGCGAGACAAGAATATCTATCCGAAGGTAAACAATACGGTCTTCTCGGACACCTTCACTGCGATATTATGAATCAAGACCGCTTTCTAATAAACGGTGTCGAAGTTCGAGTGAGACTTGTACGCTCGAAACCCTCGTTTTGCCTCATGAACGCGTCGGATACGGCGATTCTGTGCGCATTTCAGAAGCTATCCTCCTCGTTCGACGTGTAAAAGTATCACCAGCTGTTTTAATAGCCCACGCAAAGGCCTTATCATCGGCTACTGTAAAATACCCAATTACGCGAGTAGAAGTAAAAACTTTTACTATGCACAGCGGTATAATCGGCGATTCTTTGGAAAATGTTATTCTCGGTCAATTACCGAAAAGAGTAATTCTGGGTTTCGTCGACAATAAAGCATTCAACGGAGATAACACGTTAAATCCGTTCAATTTTCAAAATTTTTCAATTAATTTTCTATCGCTGTACATCGATGGTACGTCAGTACCAAGCAAACCTATGCAACCAAAATTCAACAAGAAAAATCCAATGTTTGTCGAAGCTTACCATACCTTATTCTCCGGCACAGGAATACATTATATGAACGAGGGCAATGACATTGAAAGGTCCGACTATCCCAGTGGCTATTGCCTCTTTGCCTTCGATTTCACCCCCGATCTATCGGCTCATTACGCGGGTCATTGGAACCTTGTAAAAAACGGTTGCATTAAAGTCGAAGTTCGCTTCGATAAACCGTTATCTAAAACTATAAACTGTATACTCTATGCAGAATTTGACAACGTATTAGAAATAGATGCTGCACGACAAGTCGTAAAAAATTACAACTCGTAAGTTTCATTACTTGCCTATAAATATGTAATGATTCGAATGAACTTATCAGTCGATTGTTAATAGCTGAAGCGTGCTATTCTCTGTATAAAAATGGATCAGTGGAAAAAAAGCTTCTCTTCGGGATGGAAAGGAGGAGATGAATATCAATTTCTCGTCGCGTCGGAAAAATTGAATGAAAAGACTAGTGTTTCGTATCAAGAAAAGGCAACGACGAATACTCAAAAAGATTCGAAAACACAAAAATCTGGTTTTGAAGATTCATTCTCAAGTTATAGAAGCCGTCCGTCTAGATCCAATACTGATTTAATTAATTTCAAAGATTAGTGTTGACATGTTTTGGAAATAGATGCAGCGCGCCAAGTCGTAATAGACTATAGCGGCAACGCAGGGCCAGCAGAGAAGGGGGACCGTGGAGGCCCAAGCGCTAGTCGGCCGCTTCGCAGCCCCTGCTGTGCGAGATCAGTCGCTTTCGAACCCCCGAGGAGCTTCTTTGTATAATGGAGATGACCGATTGTATCATTGACGTTCAAGCTTTCCACGACTGCAACGGAGATTTTTTACCCAAAGAGATTGCTGTTTTGGGAGTTCATTGTAATTTTATCGGCCATTGGATAGTGAAGCCTCCATACAATTGCGAAACTCTTACTAAAGGCATACTCGCTACAAATACGTATCTCGCGTGCTATCATCACGGAATCGAGTGGTTCGACGACGAGTCTAATTTGGAGGACGTTTACAAAGTGCTTGGCGAGGTGGCTCGAAGTGCGTTACGACTCTATGTGCGTGGTGTACAAAAACAGGCATTTTTGGAGCACCTTTTTGGTCGGCACGTACTTAATTTAGAAGAATACGGTTGTCCGTCCTTTAAAAATCTACCGCGTGTTAACGACCATTATTGTTTCTTTTACGCAAGGAAAAAGGAATATTTCACGTGTTCTCTTGGCTACACATACAAGCTGCGATTGTGGATTCTAAAATCGTTTGTAACGTGGCAAATTTGCCATGTTACAAGAGGTTCGGAGCGGCGGGGCAGAGCGTCTCAAGGTAGAGTGAATGATGATGAGAGCATGTGTTAATTGGCGTTTTTCTCTTGATTTACGCGAGAGACGGAGAAGTAGCAACGAGCTGCGAAGAATACGGCGATGAGTTTCGAGCCCCGGAGATGACGAGGAGGAGTAAGGCTCCGAGGAGAGAAGCTGATCAAAGCCGGCGGAACAACAAGCGGTCCAGTCGAGAATAGGATGCCTGTGACGGCCTAGTCCGACCGTAAGGCGAGAGTTCGCAGGTGCTAGGCTGGGCGAGGTCTGTCTACGTGAGGTCAGGTGCACTAGACCCGCGCGATGACAGCTCACTCGTGCTGGTGTTTTGGGACAAAAACTACAGCGTGAACGCGTTCTCATCTAACAGGAGTAATTCAAGTTAAAGGCCTGACAAGAATTATTCTGGGAGTTAGTTGAGGGTTCCGCGGCGTTCTATAGAGGCGTTAATATAGTTTTAATAATTAATTAGCGGCGATATGGTGATGTCGTATACTCTAGGCTGGCTGTCTGTTGCCTTTCGAGCATTCAAATCTCGCGGCTATCTGGCTCAACGAAGGAGTCTGCGAAATTACGTGTACGCATGCGCGGCGTGCGTTGAAGCGAGCAGTCTTGGCGAGTCGCGGCGCGCGATCGCGGGGCCGTCGGCCCGCGGCGCGCAGCCAATGAGAAGGCGCGTAGCTCGGCGGCATGGGAGCGGGAGAGCGTCGAGGCGAGCGCCGAGCGAGCGAGCCGGCACTCTCCTGCCCTAGCTGCTCCGGACTGGACTCAACTTCATCTGTGCTTTCCTGAGGGACTTCGAGTTTATTCTAACTAGTGCTATCTTTGGATATCTTTGGAGAACGTGGGGTTTCCTGGTTGCCTGCCTTCATCGAGGATAAGGTCAGTGGTTTGTTTTGTCAATTATTTCGTGGTCTACCTCGCGAAGTGTACAGCTCCACGTGTATTCTCGCGCGCGATTCCCCTTGGTTAGAGAATTCCTCGCGTGCGTACGGTTGTCTAGCGGTTACCTTCGGCTCTCTTAGTTAAGTGATTAGTTTCGCGAGTGTTGAATTGGGATACCTGTAGAAAGTGTCAAAGGGTATCTCGCGCTTAGGGAAAATCGTGTCGTGGATAGGAGCGCTCTGGACGTTGTAAGCCGTCGGACGCTGTCGTGCCAGAGACTCCGACGTAGATTAGGCGGACCGCGTCTCGGCTACGTGTGACGAGCGCGATCCTTAGTTTTACGTATAAATGTTGGTCTGTGGGACCTTGCGAGTGAGTGTATTACCTTGAGACGCGCGAGAGTAAGGTTATCTTGCGGTTTGGGCTATCTATTATACGCTTTCGCTATTGCAACGGGAAATCAATGCGAGGATACGGTTTTATTTTAATGCACCGGCTGTCTTTGGCTACCTTACGCGACTTGTTTAACTATTAAGTGTTATCTGTTTGTCTCGAGTAGAATTGTATGCGATGCGAAGAAACCTGATAGTTTTTAATTGCGGTTTGTGAATAAAGTATAAATTTGGCCAAATCCGCGAGTTGATCACTGCCCGAACCACCCTCTCTCCATATTCCCAATGTATCGGGGGCTGAGTTAGTCGGCAAACCCGCCTCGCGTCCTCGGATCTTGTGTAAAAGAGTCGCGAGACTCTGACGTTCGCGCGAAGCGTCTGGCGCCTACCGGGAATCTACGGGAGATTCACGGAGCGAGGCCGGTAAGTACACGCTAAAGAACATCAAGAGAAATGTAGCGTTACACGTTATATACATCTCCCTTGACAAGCTCAAATAGTGACAAACGCTCGAGAGATACCACAGGCATCACAAAACCTCCACGCAAAGACAGGCAAGCAGAAGAGGTTCGAGAAAAGCTGGTGGATTTAAACGTATCCAAGTCCAAGACACCGCCTACCCCCTCTACAGCTTGCGTTAGCGTAAATAGTGGAGAGTACCAAGCCGCGGAGGAGCCGCATTACGCCCAGGTGGACGATGAACTCGCTACAAATTCTTCGAGTCCTCGTGAAGGCTCCAGTTCCGACAGTGGGTGTTTTTCCAGCAGACCTCGTTCCATTCACACTACCGAGGCCGTGTGCCCTTGTGGTTAATACAGATAACAGCACTAAGCCAGGTTCACATTGGGTTGCAATCTACATCAACAGGCTTGGCGAAGGAACTTACTTTGACAGTTATGGACTACCCCCACAGACCCGAATCACATTGATCGACTTAGACCAAATTGCCGAATCTACGACTGGAACGTACAGCAACTTCAAAGCCTCGATTCTGACGTCTGCGGCCATTATTGCCTTAGTTTTTTGTTTCATATGTCTGATGGCGGCTGTTTATTATCTTTTCTTAAACTATTTTCAAATAATACAGTGGTAAATGATTACACAGCAGAGCGTCTTGAAGCAATGATAAAAACGCGCCGTCATCGGTGTAAAGACAAAAAAATATTTTAATTTTCAAATGGGCAAAAGTGTAAGCGCAAGAACGACAATTTGTGTAGTATAAATATATTGTGCACGCGGTCGCGAAGGGCATATCATCGAGATGGGGCCTAATCAGAGCACGGCCAAATACGAGAAGCTACTCCCGGAAGATCGTGAAAAAAAGAAGGAGTCGTCATCGTCATCAACTTCGCAGTGCAAGCAGTATGCACAAAAATATTCTACGAATACAAATTCTGTACCTGAAAAAAAGGGTTATAAAAAATTTTAAAAAATATTGTCGATGTATAATCGACGTTTTAAATATTGTCAATGTAAAATCGACGTTGTAAATATGTGTGCCTATATCTCATGTAATCTTCTCGGCGTATCAAAAATTAAAAATTGTAAAAATTGTATGTGAATAAAAAACATGTAATCAAAAAAATGTAAAAAATATTGTATGAATAAAAACACAAAAAATCGACGTTGTATATATGCGCGTATAGATTGTAAGATTTTTCGTGTAATCTTGAAAGTACATTTAAAATAAAATAGGGTTAACGGAATTTTCATGTTTTATCTTTTTTCCCCTCACTGAGCCTGTTTAGACTTGCATCCATATTATCCTTTTCTACACCCTCAATTCATAATCTTTTTTCGGAGATCTCGGGTATAACGTGTCGAGACTTGCTTTCGGGGGTTTAACGTGTATAGACGCGCTTTTTCAAGTTTAAACGTGTTCAGACTTGCTTTCGGGGTGGGCTTGCCGTGTATAGACTTGCTTTTTCGAGTTTAAACGTGTTCAGACTTGCTTTCGGGGTGGGCTTGCCGTGTATAGACTTGCTTTTTCGAGTTTAAACGTGTTGAGACTTGCTTTCGGGGTGGGCTTGCCGTGTATAGACTTACTTTTTCGAGTTTAAACGTGTACAGACTTGCATTCGGAGTGGGGTTGCCGTGTATAGACGCGCTTTTCGAGTTTAAACGTGTACAGACTTGCTTTTGGAGTGGGGTTGCCGTGTATAGACGCGTTTTTTCGAGTTTAAACGTGCACCGACTTGCGTTCGTGGCTTGGAAAAATTCGGAGGTTTCCCACGGACAGCGGACATATAGAGATATACTCTCCGTTTCTCTAGTATAACGTGTCCAGACTTGCTTTTTTCCAGACACCCCCCACTCTCTCGCTTTCGGGGTCTTGGAAGAGATCGGAGGTTTCCCACGGTAGCTATATATAGATATAGTCTCTGTGTCTCGGGTGAAACAAGTCCCCGGCTCGATTTTCTCTTCCAGACACCCCCACTCTCTCTCTCTCTCTCGGGACCTTTGGATCTCTCTGCCTACTCTCTGCATATACTCTCTGCATACTCTCTGCCTACTCTCTGCATACTCTCTGTATACTCTCTGTATACTAGCTCACCCCCTCCCACCCGGGCGGCGGCGGCGGGTCCGCGGAGTCAGCGCTAGTCACCGCTGCTCAACCCTTTAGGTCCGCGGAACCAGCGCTTATCAGCGCTGATAAGCCCCTTTGGGTCCGCGGGTGGTGGGTGGTGGGTGGCTACAGGCCACGCCCCCTTTGTCTGGCCCCCCTGCTGGGCCCCTTTGTCTGCTAGCTCCTTTGTCTGCTGGCGTCTGGCGTGACGTCACAGGCGGCGGGGTAGAACAGACCCCTACTACTTGCGTGAAGGAAGACCTGGACGCGTCACCAGCAGAGATGCTGTACGGAACCACACTCCGTGTTCCTGGGGACTTCTTCACAACCAGCAGTGCCCCAGCGGACCCAGGATCCTTCGCCGGCAAGCTGAGAGGCCTCTTCAATGCCTTGCGCCCGGTGCCAACTGCGCACCACAACACTCAGCGACCTTTCAGGCTCCAGGGCTTGGACTCCTGCACACACGTTTACCAGCGTGTCGACGCAGTGAGAAAGCCACTAGCTCCACCATACTCGGGTCCATTCAAGGTCGTACGAAGGACGAACAACAAAGTCTTCGTGATCTTGGTCAACGGAGCGGAGAGGTCCGTGTCCGCCGACGCCCTCATCCCCGCTCATCGAGACGTTGCCGAGGCGACGCCGACTCCAACAATAACGCCAGCTCCAGCACCGACATCATTGCCAAGTCCGGCGCCGACACCACCTCAGGTTACCCCGAACTCGGGAGGAAGCCGCCAGGAGCCAGCCGACGACCAGGCTCACACCCCGGCAGGTCCAGCCGAAGTCACCGCCCGCAAGAGCGTATCGTTCGCTCCCCTCGGGAAGCTCTCTTAGGAGGGAGTACCTGTGGAGGTCGAGCGCTCCCCGCCGCCGCCGCCGTCTCGCGGCCGGTGCAAGCAGCAACTTCTACCGCGAGAAGTTTTTGCCATCGCGAACACACCACACAAATTGTATACGCGCGAAGCGTACGCTCACATACACACATGCACACATACACGCGCCCGCGCGTACCTTCACGCCGCCGACGTCGCCCCATCCCTCGCCGCTCTGGGTCTAGGCAATTAGGCCCAGAGACGGGGGAGTGGCTCGAGCTCGTTAGGCGCTCACTGCAGCTGCTCGGGTTTTCCCCCGAGTGGCTCTTGGGCGAGCCAGGCGTCGGCGAAGCAATTTACGCTAATGGCACCTCGGCTCAGGTAGGCAGATCCCGAGCCAACGAACCAAAGGCCCAAGAGCGTCAACGACAGTCCGGCACGAACCATCGACGAGCACGCTTCTCCGCAGCGAACACCGACACCAACCCTCTTGTATTTGACTCTAGCGCCGAATAAAGTTCAGTGAGAAGTACAAGTCCAGTTTGCTTCACGCGCGCAACTCTCCTTCCCACCTGAACTCCTCAAGTATTTAGAAAATCATGGCCTTCCAGACGTAATATCAACAGAATATATATACGATATGAAACAAAAAATCTAGTATTGTGCAATCGTACTATTCTTACAATCAGGGCACGTATATTTAACTTTCACATGAAAAAAACTAGAAACAAAACTGAAGATACTTAAAAAATTAATGAATATAATTAATATAAGTTGTTATTGTAATTTATTATATTCTAAAAACTGTAGTATTTTTAAAAGATTTTTGAAACGCCATCTAAAGCTCAAAATGACTTAAAAGTATACGCATCTAAGTAGATAAGTATAAAATCAATCTTCTGTGATTAATACACAGTTAAAAATAATGTGAGTTTTCGTAAGGTTTTTGAAATATAATTAAAAAGCCAAAGCTTTTATATATACAACATATGTAAACAGATATGTATAAAAAGTAATTTTAAGTAATTTACAGAAACCACTAGAATATGATAGTATCTTTTAAAAATCATTTTCTATTATATGTACCCACAAAACGAACAATCTTCTGTGACTTACGTAAAGTTTAATATGAGTATACTGTTTTTTTTAAAATTAGTGAAATATAAACGCAATCGCAAAAGCTATACACACATATGTAAACAGATATGTATAAAATGCAATTTTAGGTAACCAACAAAAAACTCAGAAATTTAATATTATTTTTTATAGATTGTTAAAAAATAATCAAAATGGCAAAGTATACATACATATGTAAATAAATATGTATATCATCAATTATCGCAAGGTAATTTATAAAGGTAAATAATGTCAAAGCGAAAGGTAATTTATAAAGATAAATAAAGTCAAAGCGTATATTTGTATCGAAAAATTTTCTAAATTCAAATTTTTCTATATGAAGTATAATAGTCCAAATTTAAGTATGAACTACAACACGTGTCCGTGGCTTACAGGTAGAAAGTCCAACTACGTGTCTTAAGGTCCCGAGTTCGATCCTCGCTTGGGTTTTTTTTACTATTTATTTATTCCTTATATGGATCCATGTGGTTAAGAAAAGGTCTATATGGATAAATGGCTGGATATCTGCATGGAATCCACATGGATCCATATAGAATCCATGCAAATCCACATGGATGATCCATGTGGATAATTCATATGGATATCCAGCTGTTTATTAGCAACAGGGTGACTAATCCAATGGTATCACATCAAACTAAACAATATTTTTTGAATGTCTGAATTTATTATTTAGATAAATTAATATGTACTCTTAGATTATAATAGGTTTAGCTGAAGGTATTTCAAACCGACTCAAATAATGTTGTCCTGAAATGACAAGACTTTACTAATTCGATCGATTAAAATTTTTGAAACATTAAGTGAAGATCGAAACTTGGGTCACAACTTGCTGCATCAAAAAAATACATTTATAAGTCACAATTGTATTAAAATATGGTACAAATTGTTAAAGAAAGCAAGTAGGTATCCTACCTTGATACTGAGTAGCGATTACTGTGCTCTTATTGTGTTACATGTGTCATGCTACACTTATTTATCTAATAAGAAAACATAGTTTCTGTTTAAATTTGAATTTTCGTTACAGAAAATATTGATATATAGGTCTGAACTTTTTAGTTAACGGTATGGTACTTGCCATAGTTACTAAGTGTAATTCAGTAATTTTTTCAATGGAGCGGAGTCTTAGTATTTCCGCGACTGATAATCTTTTATAACCCGTACATTATTACTGGAAATCTAAGGCTAAACCTATGAGAAACCTAGATTAGCATCTTTTACAATAAACCAATAGATTTCGGAGCCACAACAATATTCATGTATACCGTGGCACTCTCCACTAATAAAAAGGATGAACTGCGCATGAATTTAGTTATTTCCAGGATCTTGCCAGCCACAGATCAAGTCTTTTAATTTAATTTATGAAACTAAATCCATGAGAAACTTAGATAATCACGTTCTGCACCGAAGTAATAGATTTATAAGTCACAATTATGTTAATATATTTCACGTAAGTATTCAATTAAGCAATAGACGTCCTACTTCGATACTGAGTAGCGAAAGGGGTGGCATAAAGCTATTTATTATACTATATGCGTTACACCACACTTATTAATCTAATAAAAAACTATAGATTCTGTTTAAATTGGAATTTTAAATAAGGTAAACATGGATAGATAGTTCTGAACTTTTTGGCAGCACTAACAAACTTGTCGGAATTACTAATGTAATTTGGTAATTCTTTCTGTGGGGCGAAGTCTATGCTTCTATGATGTACATATATCTTTTATAACCCATATATTGCTACTATAAATGTAGGCTGAATCTATGAAAAACTTACATTAGGTCATTTTGCTCTAAAACAATAGATTTCGAAATTCAAGTCCTAAACGACATAATTAGCTATGTTAAAAGGATACTCACCTTATTTATTATTAAGTGAATTATAAATCTATTACTTCGGTGCAGAAAGTGATTAGCTAAGTTTCTTATGGGTTTAGCTTCAGGAATTCAATAGACAGACTTGATTTATGGACGGTTTGGTACGTGGCGAAATGCCAGAAAGAAGCAAAGAGTGCCACGGTATACATGAATATAGTTGTGGCTCCGAAATCTATTGGTTTATTGTAAAAGATGCTAATCTAGGTTTCTTATAGATTTAGCCATGGATTTATAGTAATAATGTATGGCATATAAAAGATTATCAGTCGCAAAAATTTAGACTTTGTCCATTGAAAGTATTACCAAATTATATTTGTAACTATAGCAAGTTGACTAAAAATTTGAGACCTGTGTATCCATGTTCCCCATACTAAAAATTCAAATCTAAACCGTAGCTATATATTCATATTGTCTTAATAAGTGTGGTATGATAATAGCTCATAGCATAATAATAATTTTTGATTCATTTGTAGAAGCTTCAGAAATAGTCTATGACCTGTTCTGTTAATAACGATAAGTCGCACAGCGCATTACAACATAGCTCTGATGTCTAAATCTATGACATTGATGCATCAAATTTTAATCTATGTTTCCCATAGGTATAGCGTCACTTCATTGCTGTTTTGGAATATTTATTATGTTACCAAGCATTTTCTATCATAAATTATCATAAATTAACTTAAGTGTGCTATCTAAATTTATTATTTTGATGTAGAAAGTTATAATGAGTATTTTCATAGATTTTGCATTAGACATTCGATCAGTTAATTTCATTAACGAACCATCACTTAGTTTGATAAATAATGTGCGTTGAACAGATAATTAATCTGCTTTAATAAAGTTCATGTGCACGACTTACTTCTACAGCACCTGTGATATTAATTTCTATGATTTTGATGTATATAGTTATTCTCTAGATATAGCATTTTTTTAGAAAAATGTTACTATTTTATTATTTTTCTGTGGAGCTATATTACGTTTCATTTCCCCAAAAACCTGCTGTTTTTCCCATGTTCATTTTTGTAGACATCCTGTCTCTTGCTATTGTCTCTTATTACATTGCATTATTTCGCTGAGTAATTTAAATAAGAATCCTAACTTAAATTCATAGAAATGTTTAATTATGAAAAATATAACAAGTTATAAAAATCAATAATATATCGTTTTACAATTCTACTTTCTTAGTTAAAATTCTATTCATATTTTGTAGAAAAATATCATCTAAATAAGTGAAAATTTCGTCTTGTATAGAAATCGGAAATAAGTTTTTAATTATGATATTAAATGTCTTTAATGCTAAGCTGACAAGAATGTTTCTTGCTTTTAACTTTTTTAAATTTTTTAAACTTTTTGAATTTTTTCCAACAGAATTATTCCAAAATATTGAAATTTGTTCTCCACATCTTTTTCTTTAATAGACTGAAGCAAATTATTGTTTTTTGCTAATGTAGTAAACCTATTGATGTTTTTTAGAAATAGTACATCATACAAACTAAAATAAGGATAAATTTTGATTTGCTTCAGTGTTTCTGCCTCATTCATCATTTTCACTTTTTCTACGACATACTTTTGTTCTTCATCATATTTCCTTAGTTTTTTCTCTATAAATAAATGTAACTTCAGTACTTGCAAATGAATGTAGACATTTAAAAATTTCAATTTTTCAATGTGAACGTATACATTGTAACGTGGCAAATTGTTGTCACGTCACATCGGGTTCCGAGCTGCCGGGGTAGAGCGTCTCAAGGCCGAATGAATGGAATTTGAATGCATGTGGTAATGGCGTATGTTTTTCTTCTGAGCAACAACGCGACGAGCGGAGAGATAGCGGCGAGAGGAGGAAAATACGGAGGACTTCTCCGACACTCATTCAAGGGCGAGAGGAGGAATGAGGGAAAGAGGATGTCTGTCTCCGGCGTTGCAACGGGTACCCAGACTCATCCAGGACGTTTAATCCGTTCATCACTGAAGAGTGGACGTAGGTGATGAACCAGCGGGGCTTCCTACGTGAGCGTCTGACGCGGCAGGACCAGCGTGATGGCTGCCCTCCCATGGACGTCTGAAGTAAAACGGCGACTTCGGCGCTCTCGATAACAAGCGTATCCAGAACCAAAGGCCTAGGCAGACGGATATGCCGGGAGTTATCTTGTACTTCGTAATTTGCGCTTTACCTCGGTTGCGTGCGAATTATCTGTAAGTTTGCTGGCTACCTATTGTAACGAGCATTCAAATCTCGCGGCTACCTGCTCCAGCGCCGTTGATAATCGAAGCGGCTAGTGCGCATGCGTGGCGGTCGGCGATGCGTGAGGCGAACGAGCCTGTTGCGGCGCGAGAGCGCGGGCCGTCGGCCCAAGCGATCCGACCAATAGGAGCGCGCGCTGAGCGGCGGCAAGGGAGAGCGAGAGCGCGAGGCGAGCGACGAGTGCGCGAGCCGGTACTCTCCTGCTCCGGCCGCTCCAGCTCGGACAGCTCACCGCTTGCTCCCTGGGATTTCCTTTGTGATTAGTGCTACCTTTTACTTGTGCTACCTGGACCTGGAGGATCCTTTCGGCTTGGACGATAGGACGAGGATTGGGATAAAGGTCAGTGGGTTGATTTCGAAATTACAATCTAAGTTTCCCTCGCGGGCGTTGCGCAGTTCCACGCGCGACCTTTTCTACGCGGCGTTCTTTGTCTATCGTGAACGCGAACACCAGCGCGGCTAACTCGGCTAACTACGTCGTCTCGTCTTGATTAAGGTTTTATTATTAAGAGTGTATATCTGCGAGTGCGTGCTACCTCGGGCTACCTGTTCGTGTATCGGGAGTGATATCGACGTTAGCTTCGGGGCTACCTGTTATGTTTCGTCCGAGTGAATCTTGAGTGCGGCGGAAAATTACGTCGGCGAGTACAGGGTGGACTCGTCCGACGTTCGCGGTGGTTTAAAGGAGCGAGAGGTGCCGTAAGTCGTTGGAACGCGGGCAGGCTCTCGGCCTAACGTAGGTTACGCGGTAGCGATCGGACGAGGAGTGTCCGAGAGCTATCATAGGATAAGTTTGAGTGAACGGTCGTGGTGAGACCAAGTGCAAATGTACGATTTTGCCTTCGGGCATAGCGGGAGTGTGCGTCGCGGTGACGAGTGTGAATGTTGTGCCTTGAGACGCGCGAGAGTCCGTCCGTCTGACTCGGGGCTACCTTGCCATTAGTTGTTTAAGTGCGCGGATACCTTTGCGGAAAATCATTAGATTATATAGCGTGCGGATATAAAGCGGGAATGAATTGGCGAACAAAGTTTGTGGCTACGTTACGCGAGTAAAGTGTTCTAACGTGAAAGAATTGTGTTAAGTGCTACCTACCGGCTCACTTTATATCTGTCGAATAATTTGTGTTATCAATAAATGAGAGCTCTCTGTTAGACGGGTGTACTTCTGTCATTACCGAACCACCCTCTCTCCTTACCGAAAGAGTCGGGCTGAGCTAGCCACTCTACGCGACGACATCTCCGCGTACCCGACCCAGTCTATTCCGCCTTGCTCCTGCTCGAGTCTCGCACAAAGGAGCCGCGAGGCTCTGACGCTGAGGGACAGCGTCTGGCGCCAACCGGGATCACCAGGAGAGATTCCCTGGGAGCAAGGCCGATACATAGCGTGTGGCCGACGCGAGAAATCCACACGTTATAACATCTATAAAATAATTTAAGTTTCTTTTGAATTTACGGCCATCACAATTATAATTCAAATGATACAATGTATTTTCCCTAAATATGTTTTGAATGTTTATGTCTGCTCCATACTGAAATAATGTTTTATAAGTGTACGCCGGAGCTAAATGTAGAGGTGATTCATGATATACATTTTGACAATTTATGTTACATCCACTTTGAAAAAGAGTTTTGATTCATGTGATAACAAACTCCTTTGATACTGTTGATTTTGTAATAATCGAAAAAAGACAATCGAAACATTCTGAATCAATTGATGTAGACCCATTCTTCATGAAATACTTAAACAACTTTTGCTGATCACATAACATAGCGACAATTAATGGCGATGCAAGACTATTTGACATATTTATGTCTGCACCGTACCTCAAGAGTAACTCGACCATTTTGTGATTGCCATGTTCAATGGCTAACAGTAACGGCGTAAAATCTTTGTAAATTCTTTTTCTCTTCTTCTAGATCATACTATTTATTGTCTCATTATCAATGATACTGATTAACCGTTCAAAAGTCTTTGTATCATTCTCAAGACATGTTTTTATAAAAAGTGTGGAAGTGTTTATATTTAAATTTGTATTCATCATCTATCACGTAACTGTAACAAAAACAAATTTCATATTTCGTAGATTATACAATTTTCTGTATTGTTCTTTCAAAACAACACATGATTTCAATTAAATTTCATACTTAGCAATATGATTATTATGAAGAATCTATTAGCTTAAATCGATCAACAATCAGAATGATTCTGTTATTTTGAGAGTCTTGGTTATGGTACATCTAGACCAACTTCCTGATAACGTATGTCACGCCATGTACCCGGCATCCAGTAATGCGATTGTGATGCAGAGTTGGGCTTCGAGGATTTCACGAGATGTTACCTTGTATACAAGTTCAGAGCATACGACGAAAATGTTGCTATGTAGCTATGTTCGCATCGTCTGAATCGGTTGCCTATAGTAATATTCTGCTCATTCCTCGGTT
This sequence comes from Philotrypesis tridentata, assembly GCA_018906965.1. Taxonomy (NCBI): domain Eukaryota; kingdom Metazoa; phylum Arthropoda; class Insecta; order Hymenoptera; family Pteromalidae; genus Philotrypesis; species Philotrypesis tridentata. Next base: position 50,146 of record JACCIB010001091.1, read on the forward strand.
CGACGAGAATAATCATGTTTAAAATTTTAATAGTTTGAACAAAAGAAATAGATAATCATAAGTGGGGTAATTATTAATAACAATAAAAAGTTCAATAATAACAATTATTATTATTATCATAATTAATAATTATTATAACTTCTAATTACAATAATTTGCTTATGTTTACAATACCGTAAAATTTACAATTTTATTATTAATTGAGTATATATTTACATAAGATATTAATGATTTCATTTTAATAATTGTTAATAATAATTATTTTATTATCTGTTAATAACAATTGTGTGTGTGTGTATATAATTAAACTTCTAATTATTATAAATTAGCTTACGTTCAGAATATCGTAAAACTTGCAATTTTATTATTTATTGAGTATACATACATTAGATATATACACATTATACACACACACTTGTTATTAACATATAATACAATAATTATTATTAAAAATTATTAGAATGAAATTATTAATATCTTATGTAATTATATACTCAATAAATAATAAAATTGCAATTTTTACGGTATTATAAACATAAGCAAATTATTGTAATTAGAAGTTATAATAATTATTAATTATGATAATAATAATAATTGTTATTATTTCACTTTTCATTGTTATTAATAATTACCCAAATTATGATTATTTATTTCTTTTGTTCAAACTATTAAAATTTTAAACACATGATTATTCGCGCCGAACCTAGGAATGGGCAGAATATTACTAGGCAATCGATTCAGATGATGTGAACATAGCTACATAGCAACATTTCCGTCGCATGCTCTGTATGCAAGGTAACATCTCGTGAAATCCTCGAAGCCCAACTCTGTTGTGATGTGTGTTAAGTAAAAACAGGGTTGGGCTTCGAGGATTTCACGAAATGTTACCTTGTATATATCGGGGTGCGGGGTTGTTTGGAGGTGGCCAGGGGAATGATGTACGCAAAGTATAGTGTATGCGTGGTATTGGTTTTATTCCCTCTGTGCTTGGCGGGCCTCTCTCCAGGCGACTAGTGTGGTCGGCTCTCGGCGATGGACTGATGCGCTCGCTGCGCTTCGCCACGCTCAGAGCTCTCGCTGCTCTACTCTTGTTCGGTGCTGCCGCCTGTCGGCGGACCGATCCCCTACAGTACTCCCCCCAAAAAGGGAAAAATGCTTGCATTTTTGAGCATTTGTGGGTGCGTGGGAGGTAAAAAACTTGAATTTGAAGTTAAAAGGGTAGAAGAGCGAGAGCTTTGCAAATTTGTTTGTTACAACGCCTGGAGAGGGTTTACATGACTTGTTGGTTTGAACAGAATTAATATGATGTTTACAGATTGTGCTTTCAGAATGAGTACGAAATTGGTAAGTTTTCTTGATTGATTACAAAGATGACGCGTTTTACGCTGTGTGCAATGCCTGTGCGTACAAGTGAGTTTTTTTTTTTTTTTTTTTTTTTTATTTTCTTACAATGATTGGTGCCTTGTCTGTTGCTGGCACTTGTTGTACGCGTGTCACCTTAAAAAACTAGAGTATGAAAAAGTTATCGCATACATTTTTCTATAACTAAAAGTAGGAACTCTGGTTACAATGTGGATCTATTCGCTACGACAGTAGACTATGCAATAGCTACTTGTGTCTAATAGAATATGAAAATAAAACGCGATATTTCTTAGATCTATAATTATAACGTGTTTAGGATGATACTGACCCGCGTATCTGACTCCATAAAATTTGAGTATTTTTAACAATGCTTTGGTTGAGTATCATATTCTCCTTTTGGTGTAACGCAGTTGAGTAATGAAACAGAAAATACTTAAAGCTAAATGCTTACATTCTAATTTGGGAGTGCTTACTTGCTAGTTAAGTCTATGCGTGGTTTATTGACAAGAGAGCTGCGAGATGGGCCAAGGTAGCATGGCGTGTGAAGTCGAGTGCGCCTCGGTCAATCGGCCTTGTGTGCACCCCCGTTGGAGCTAACAAGCTAGTGGGCGGCGCGACGGCACGAGTGACCGAGTGCGTTTGAAGGCCCCCTCAACGGCGCCGATGTCTCGGTGCCCTCTTCTCAATTAGAATTTCGTCTCCGTTGGTCGTGAGGTCCAGATGTTCGTCGCGACACAAGTTCCTCATCTGTGCCGTCCGGTTGTTGATCTTACAACGGAGGAATCGGAACTGCGCTCTGGTGCAAGCCCCGACCGTGAATGCCAATCTTTCAATGTCGTTGGCTTGGAGTGCTCGGGTGCGGTTCTTGCCCCAGGAGTTGTGCACAGTTACCGACAACTCTTTGACCAGGTCCGGTTGAGGAATGAGGGTCGCGAGCGAATCGATAAGTGTTAATGAATAGCCTATCTCGAGCACACGGAGGAGCGGATTGTGCTCGAACGTGATCCTGTAATCGGCGTCTAGGCCCCTGATATACAGCTTCTCCAGAGCTGGCGCCTTTTCGAGGATGCCGTTTAAATGACGCGTGAAGAAGAGGTTGTTAGACAGGTTGAGTGATTTTAAGTGCCTGTTCCAGTCTATGATCGGTACCGGCATCCTGTCTGGGTGAAAGCTCTGGGGGACTGCATAGCTGAAGTTAAAGTATTTGACCTTGCTGTTCGGGTGAAAAATAGCTTGGGCTAAGTCGACCGTGTGGATGAGCCTGCCGAAAGAGTCTGTAAAAGTGACGTATCGCAGGGTCGCGTTGTTTGCCAGAAAGGAGAGTAGATTCTCGATACATACTTCGTGGCAGCCCACGAATTCTATTTCCCTGATAATTCCTTGTTGGGCCCTGGCTAGACTCTTCAGGCTCGCGTTGGTGTTGCCAGCGAAACGTAACACCTCGATCTTTGCCAAGTCGATGCGCTCGTCGCATCCTCCCGGGGTGCTGCCTAAGGTGAGCTTTTTTACCGTGATTCCCTGCACTATGAGTTCCGCGACCTTCGGGGAGGTCGTGACGCCCGATAGGTCCAGCTCTTGAAGCATGATAGCGCGGCCCGGGATGTCTCGCTTGTTGATTCGTGCTGACAAGAGTTTGGCGAGGAAATCCGCGTCAAAACCGCTTGGAACCGCGTGGAACCTGAGCTTGCGCGTGTCGAAGACGGTGATGTCGCGCATCAGGAGCGAAAGACCGTCATCCCGGGCATACCGCGAGTATGCTGCGTCGAGAGTGAAGAGTTTACCGTGCAGCTGTGGGCACTCGTGGCAGGCTTGATAGAAGTTAATAAAATCGCGCGACGGTAATGCGGCGGCGATAATGTCGGTTGCATCTGGGCAACTAAGTATGAGGCGGAGGTAATCCGGTAGCGGTGGCGTTGCCTGACCGGTCTCTTGTGCCTCCAACTGTTCCGGTTGGGGGGGTTCATGCGACGGTGCCGTTCGCAGAATGGAAGTTCGTCCCTTTTTATCCGTGAAAACAAGTTCGCGTTTGCATGCCCGAATTTGGCAGTCTGTCGCGTCCGGGAAAGACTCGAAGCGTAAGTGTGCCGTGGTGCCCGTGGCAGTGTGGCAGACCTTGACAATATCGAAGTGCTTGACTTCCTGTGCCTCGAGGCACTCTCTGAGCATCTGCTTCGAAGCTTTGTACCGGATATTTCTCAGCCAGAGATCCCGCACTGGCGCCCCTTTGACGAAGATGACCGGAGTCTGAGGCTCTTGGATCGTCGCGGGGTTTGAGGAAAAGGCAAAGCGCGACCTTAATAATTTCGTCTCTCTCCGGGAGACGTGAGCGTCTAGATAGCGCTCGAATTGCTCTAACGCGAAATCGACCTTAAAATAGTCAGCGCGGTTTTCCTCATGGTCGAGCGCATTCCTGCGCGCGGCGATCTCCTCGCGGGCTTTGCGAACCTTCTCCATTGTCTGCGAAAAGAAAATTTAGAATTTTAGGTATTGGGTGGGAAATCTCACTCGTCTCTCCCTTGCCTTCGCGCGGGAATTGAATCCGTTGATTCCTCCCTTGCGACGGAGGATACTGGGAATGTGTTTGGTGCGTTTAGGCTTGGGTTGCGGGTGGATTAAGGCTTGATGCACTATGATATTGGGATTCGGAGGCATTTGTGGATTAATCGTCGCTGCATCTGGAGCTACCTCAACCCGTGCGGGTTGAGGGGCAACAGCTGCTGGAGGCGGCGGAGGTGGCTGCGTCACGTCATCGTCAGAGAGTGTATCGTCGAAGATCTGCAGAGTCTCGTCTGTATTGTCTTCATTATTGGTCTCTGGCGGTGGTGTAGTCGTTGGAAGTGCCTCCGCGGCGTTGTTGGTCGCTGGGGGTGGCCCAGCCGGCCTAGTGTGCCTCGACTCCTCCAATTCTTCGTGCAGGAGGAAGGCTGGCTTTATCCTCTCCAGATTGACCGTCCTTTTCGTGCCGTCCTTATCGATATCGAAGGTGCGGTGCGCTATGTTGCGCTTGAGGACCTTGTATGGTCCTGTGTATGGTGGAGTGAGCGCTGGCCTTATCGGTTTCTCCCTTAACCAGACATGAGAGCAGTCCTTGAGTCCGGTGTGGACAAATGGTTGCGTTGATACTTTGTGATCAACGGGGACCGGGCGGAGCTGTTGCATATGCTCACGCAGGTCGCTGTGGAAGGCTCGTATGTCGGGCTCCTCGCCGGTGAACGAGGCAAAGTCTCCAGGGATTCTGAGTGGCTTGCCGAAGACGAGGTTGGCAGGGCTGGTCTCTGTATCCAGCCGGATCCTTGTGCGTAAGCCGAGCATGACCGCGGGCAGTTGGCGTGCCCACTCTCTGTTGTCCTCGTGGCAGGTGAGGGCGGTCTTGATTTCCCTGTGAAGTCGTTCCACGATGCCATTGGTAGCCGGATGATACGGCGAGGTGCGGTCTCTGTTGATGCCAAGGATTTGCAGCATCTCTGCGAATAACCTTGACTCGAATTGCCTCCCCTGGTCAGTGGTTATGGTAGTTGGAGTTCCATAGCGGCTGATCCACTGGTCAAAAAAGGCTCTGGCGACCGACTCTGCTGTCGTGTCCTCCAGCGGGATAGCTTCTGGCCATCTAGTATACCTGTCGATGATGGTGAGCACGTGTGAGTAGCCCATGCAGCCTGGGAAGGGACCTATTATGTCCATGTGGACATGGTCAAATCTTGCATCCGGTGTGGAAAACTGCTTGGGTGGAAGCTTGTTATGCTTCGAGATTTTTGCTCGTTGACAGGCGAGGCAGGTCTTGCACCAAGTTGCAATGTCCCTGCTCATGTTTGGCCACACGTATTGCTGCGCGACGAGCTTGGTGGTCACCTTGACTCCCGGATGCGACAGGGCGTGAAAGTTGTGGAAGACCTCTAGCCTGAGGGCTTCTGGCACGTACGGCCTGATGACGTCGTCCCTGATGTCGCAGTGGTATGAGGAGTGATCCGGGCCCCATGTGAGTTTGCGGAGCTTCAACGGATGCTGTGGGTCTGCGAGCACCTGCTGCAGCTGTGCGTCGTTGGCCTGTTCTGCGCTAAGTTGCCTCTCCGTGAAGAGCGTGGGCAGCTTGAAGGCTTCGATGGATGCCCTTGCCTCCTGCAGCTGCACGTCGTCGATCTCGTCCCAGTTGAAGTTTGCTGGGGCGGTGAGGGTCTCCATCCTGGAGAGGGCGTCTGCCACGTCGTTCTCCTGCCCTGGGAGGTAGTGGATCTCGGCGTTGAACTGCGAGATGTACGAGAGCCTGCGAGCTCTGATGGCTGGCATCTTCTCCGGGCATTGCTGAAGGGCGTACACCAGCGGCTTGTGGTCGGTGTAGATCTTGAAGACGACGCCTTCCAGGTAGTACTGGAAGTGCCTGAGGGCCTCGTATATTGCTGTGAGCTCTCTATCGTACGTGGCATACTTGCGCTGTGCAGAGTTGAACTTCTGCGAGAAGAAGGCGAGCGGCTTCTAGGTGTCGCCGACTTTTTGCTCGAGTGCCGCGCCCATAGCTGTGTCAGAGGCGTCGGCAATGAGGCGAAGTTCCGCCTTGTCACTAGGAAAGGCGGTGAAAGTCAATTCAGTGACCTGGTCCTTGCACTTGTTGAAGGCTGCGATAGCCTCCTCCGTCCAGACGACGGGGCGCTTGTCGCGTTTTTTGCAGCCGATGACCAGCTCGTGGAGCGGCCTCTGTGTGTCTGCCGCATGTGGAATGAGGCGGCGATAACTATTGACCATGCCCAGGAATCTTCTTAGCCCCTCGATGGTGACTGGTTGGGGGTACTCCTGGATGGCCTTGACCTTCTCTGGGTTCGGCTTGAAACCTTCTGGAGTGATTAGGTGTCCAAGGAAAACGATCTCTTGGGCGCCTAGAGTGCATTTCTCCAAGTTTACCTGCAGCTCGAACTCGTCGAGCAGCTTAAGTACTGTGTCCAGGTGTTTCCTGTGCTCTTCCATTGACTCTGAGGCGATGAGGATGTCGTCTAAGTAGACGAAGATGAACTCCAGATGTCCCAACACTCGGTTGATGTAGCGCTGAAATGTTTGGCTTGCGTTCCGAAGGCCAAACGTCATGACCAGGAACTCGAAGAGGCCGAACGGAGTAATGACGGCCGACTTCGGGACGTCCTCTGGCGCTAACGGAATTTGATGGTAGGCCTGTCGGAGATCCAGGGCTGAAAAGATCTTCTTGCCATGAAGAAATGCCATGCAATCTTCTGTGCGGGAGACTGGATACTTGTCTGGTACTGTGACGTTGTTGAGCTTCCTGTAATCTCCGCAGGGCCGCCAGGTGCCGTTCTTCTTGGGCTCCATGTGCAGTGGGCTGGCCCAGGGACTGTCGGATGGTCGGCATATGCCGAGGTCACACCACTTCTTGAATTCTCTCCGGGCTGCCTTCAGCTTGGGAGGAGGGAGTGGTCGAGCTCGCTGTGCGACAGGTGGCCCTTGGGTCACAATGTGGTGCACTACGCTGCGCTTCTTAGTGCGGTTGAATTGATCTGGCCCAAAAACTCGCGGATACTTGCTGACGATGTCAGCAAAGTGGTGGCCAGGCTGCAGGAGAAAGATTTGAAGTGCCTTGACCTCTCTCAAGAATGCTGGAGCGGTGGTCAGCTGCTTTCCGTCGACCAGCTTGCGGTTTTTTAGATCTGGCAACAGGTGGTGAGCGGAAAGTAGATCCGCGCCGATGATGGCGTGTGAAACGTCTGCGACAGTGAAGTTCCAGGCGATGGTTTTCCGGAGCCCCAGGTCCAGTTTTAGGCGAGAGGTGCCATAGGTGGCAATTGGAGTACCATTGACTGCGTAGAGTTTACGCTGGCGAGCTGGACGGCTGTCATCCGGAGGCTTTGGCAGGACTGAGATGTCGGCGCCAGTGTCGATGAGGAAGATAAGACCTGTCTTCCTCTCCTTGATGTGAAGACGTTTGAGTCATGGTTGCCCGCTCGCCCGTCTCCGCGACGGCGGGGTGTTCTAGTTTTCCGAACTTGAGTCGGAATCCTCGGCTGGTGCGCCTCTGACCTTGTACGTGTCATGAGGTCCTCGCACCCAGTCACAGGGCGGTGCGCAATTTCTCGCCTTTTTGCCAAAGCGGTATGATAGTAGCACCTTGGCTCCTCGAGTGAGTTGGCTGGAGTGACGTCGCGGGTTTTGGACTTGTGCTTTCCTTGCCCCTTGAGTTTGTCCCGCGACTTGTCTGTGGACTTCGAGCGCTGCCTGGAGCGACTTCTTGAGGGACGAAGGTTGGCGATTGATCTCTCGATGGCTT
>JACCIB010001092.1:0-57702 GCA_018906965.1 Philotrypesis tridentata
GCACCGTCAAAAGCTAAGGTTACATGTCTGCAATTTTAAGAACAACGGATGACACCTGATATGAATATCAATTTTAAGAGCAACGAGTGACACTTGATATCACTATGTATTCTTGGAAAGTATTTAAGAGACGTGATGCAACAGGAAAAGAAATGTATTATGTTACAAAATAATGCGGAGATATAATATTATAACCGTCAATAAATTCCTACACGTGTATAATAATGAAGATGTATCGTATTCGTTGTGTCCGCTGATGACAAAGAAGTCAGATTACATTTCTCCGCGAACGGTCTGCTTGTCAGTAATAAGTTTATAGGATATTATGTGAAACAGGATGGAGGATAAAAGTAAGGTTCTATAAATGAAAATAGTTGAAATTGAGAAATATTACATTTTATTCAAAAAATTGACAATTAATAATTAATACGCATTCGTGTAGTACATGATTGATTATAAAATCCAGAACCGAAATCTCCCCTACCCCCTATAGACCCCCACACTCCACTCACCACACAGGCTTCGCTACCGGCGTTCCCCCCCCAATCTCTTAACATTTTTTGAGCATATTTCGCCTCCCCCTGGCAATTACCCACACACCCTTTTCTTCGTAAAAGTTACCCGAGAGAGGCTTTTATAAAAATTTTTTCTTCGTATTTTTTATAAAAAATCGCAGCTAGTGCATCATTTTTATGGGAATCTTGTGAAAACTTATGACACAAACGCACGTAAGTTAGGTAAACTAACCATATGATAAAGAAACATAACGCAATACTGACCACACACTTGCGAATCGAAACTTTGTAATTTTTTTCTATTCCGCTGATATCTTTTACAATTTCTTTTGAGTCTGTTAATATGATGTCGGGACATTGGTGGTAATCCATAACTGTCAAAATATGTTCCGTATCCATTTTGGTCTATAAAAATAGCTATCCAGTGAGTTCCTCTTTTGTGTGGTCGTCTGTATTTACAATGATGGCTGTGAGATGCTCCATAACATTTGGTATTCTATCTGCAGCGTATACTCCAACCGTCCTGGCAGCTAATGGCTCAAGAGCTCGCATCAATTGTGGAGTATTCATTTTGTTTTTATTTAACATCCATCTACCTCGTCTTCAGCATCATCATCATCGTCGTCGTCGTTTTCAGAAAAGTGCGTAGCAAAGATAGATGAGGAACTGGGTCTTCGTACGTGTAGCTTGGAGTACAATGCATCACTAAATTTTTGCGCTGAAGTCGCCTTTATATCTACTGCTATAAGGTGTAACCACTTGCGTAGCAAATATGCGTGATTAAGAGTACAACAACGGTTGACATGTAAGCCTTGAATACTGTGGTTTAAGCACATAAAGTGGTTTGGATATGTCTATTTCAGATTTTCGAATGTTGGAGCGTACATATCTTCAAGATTCACAACTTCGCGGCACATGACACTTTCCAGAAATCGCCAATTGTCGTAACCACGTGTAAAAATACGTATAGCCACTTTTGCTACTTGTTGTAAATTAAAATTCAAGCTTTCGATGGAAGTATCGCCCTCGTGCCACCGAATTCCATGATACTGATTCGAAATGTATTCGTTGGATCTTTTAATACCAAGCGGTAGTTCTTCAAATTTATGGGGTTCCTTGATAATCCAGTGATCGACAACTCTATGTTTTAATCCTAGTACAGCCACTTCTTTAGGAACAAAACTGATTCTTAATGTCTCTTAAGCCCTGAATGTTAATAACGTAATCCATGGTGAACGTGTAAGAAGCAAGAGTACTGTCCTGCTCAGTTTCTCAAAGAACACTGAAACGAAAATTGAAAGAGTTTACCAACAATATCATAGAGGCGCTGTTGCTGTCTTTCCCCCACCATTATATCTCCCACCACATCTATCATGTCGGAATTAAGCATTAAAGTCTGTTATGATTTGGCGACTTGCATCTATCTCCAAGACATTATCGTATTCCGCGTAAAGTATACAATTGATTGTTGTTGTCAGAGCTCTTTCAAATTTTATCTCTATACGAACACTGCCGTGCTTGATTAGATTCCAATGAAATGGAGAATTCGCTGATAAATGAGGTGTTAGATCGAAAGCAAAAAGTGTAAAACCATCGGGGTAAGTACCTCGACTGACAACTAATGATTCATTTAGAAAATGAATTCCAGTCCCAGAGTATAATGTATGAAAACCCGTAAAGCAAGGCTGCAACGGTTTACTCGGGATCTGCACTCCATCCACGTAAAGCGAAAGATAGTTTATATTGAAATGTTGGAAATTAAACGGGTTGAGTTTTCTATTTCCATTCAACGCTCGGTTATCCACAAATCCTAAAATGATTCTTTTCGGTATTTGATCTAGAATGACGTTGTCCAGCGTATCGCCGAGAATACCACTATGCATTGTAAATGCTTTCACTTCTACTCGATTAATTGGATATTTTGCAGTAGCTTTTGTGAGCGTGTTTGCGTGGGCTAACATAACTCCAGGACTTACTTTAACGCGACGTACAATAAGTGAGGCTTCCTTAATATGAACACTGAATTTTCCATCGTCCGAGTTATCCATTAAACAGAAAGAATCTTTACTTCTGACCAATCTCAAGCGTAATTCAACGCCGTTTAGCAGAAATTTATTTTGATTAAAAACATCGCAATGCAAATGACCTAGTAGGTCTACAGTTTTATTACGTTCTGTAAAAAACAGACGATAATTTAAGCCATGATTCACATTTGGATCCGTTGCAGCAGTATTGGCTGGCGATTCGAATTTTCCAGGAGTGTCTATAAACCAAAGTCCACTCGTAAGATGCGAATCCATCGAACCTTTCGAATAATTTAGTAATGTCTCAATGTATGCTCGATACGGATATGTATTGTTTGGCGGTGAAACCAATTTTTGATTAAAGAATACGTCTATCTGATTGAAGAGTGAGTGTATTGTATTATTTACAGCGACCGCCTTTGCATATTCTACAGCTGCTTCCTGGTTTGGAATGGCGACCTTTGACAATATCTGCATACGAATACTTATCATCGTATGTGCAAGATCGAGATAGTCGTTACCACCGGGGACGACAAACTCCAGTGGTCCATCGTCTGTCAACGATGACACTGGTTTATAATGAATGAACTGCGAGCTTTCCACCGAAGTCTGCGTAGGCGGCAGCGTAAATAAATCTAATTCTGATTGCATGCATTCGCATGAATTAGTGTGTAGAAAAGCCATATTGATTATGTAGTTCCAAAAATGTCGGCAACAGTACGTGGTTTTCGCTTCTGACTTGTTGTTGTTTTTCTTCTTCTTCTCCTCACTTTATTAACGCCAGACCTGTTATTCTTCGTCTTCCTCCTACACTTGATGTTCTTCTTCTTCTTCTTCTTCTTCTTGACACGACCACTTTTTACGCTGATGCGCACAGTTGAACTGTTCTTGGACGATTGACGCTTTCGCTTCTTCCACGCTTCTTATATCCTGAACCCTTCATCATTTCGGCAATTTTATTAGCGGCTTTATGCTTGAGTTTTTGACCAGACTCGCGCACTCGCATATTAACTGCTTCTTAAAGTTTACTCCATGATTTCCCACATCATCCAATACACTTATACCTGCTCTTATTGCTTCTTTACCCATGGCTTTAGCACCACTTGTAAGATAAGGCAGGACTTTTCGAAATAATCCACTCAAAAAGTTTCCTATTCCTCCGTGTCCTCGCTGATAATTAGATCCTATGTACACGCGACGTACTCCGCCTCCACCAATTTGATCAGCGTAGTAATCAGCGTAGTAAGCCATTTTTAACGTGTACGTTTGAAATGAAGTGTCACAGTCAACGTCCCGTATTCGAATGGTATATGTTTACCATTTTGATCTCTTATATCTATTATTATATTTTGAAATGTATTATTTAGCACAGGTATGTAATTTCCAGGTGAAAATTGTTTCACCATAGTTGCACCAAATTTATAGGCTGAATTATCGAGCGTAACTATACGTAAAAGGGATGCTTGTACGTCTCCGATAGTGTACGGAATACAAATATCCGAGTAGACAAAAAATTGGTCTGTTATAGCTCTCGCCAAGCATCCGGGTCTATTTCCAACAACACTTGTATTTTTCGTTTCGTCCAGAGGAATGAGGGGTATAATGTCGTGCTTTACAAATTCTTCATTCTCAAGACCAAAGACACGTGTGATTGTTTTGCTAAAATTGAAATAATGTATCTCTGAGCACTCGCAGCTTTTTCGTAACTTGTAGTGTCCTCTCTTTTCTGCAGCTAACTCAATCTGAAGATGAGAATCAGGTATACTATTTATAGCGTCGGCAAGATCTGCAAGACTATTGTAAACACCCGCTGGAAAGGTGTAGTCGGTGAATAAAAAATCTGGTAAGTCTGTCAAATATCGTGGTGCACTTCTCTTCTTTATGTGTTATTGGCTGTTTTGTATCTGCATACATTGGATATTTTTTATCACTACCTTTAGCAAACTTTATAGTACAATCGTCTTTTTGAATGTGTACCATCGTGCATGGTATGTGAATTTCCGTTAGAGCTACAGCCCAGTTGCCGTGCAGACGAATTTCGTGTGACAACTGTGTATTGAAACAGGTCGTAGTATTATCCGGAAAATATTTCATACTACTGTTGCTCGGTAATACCAGATAGAATTCTTCTTCAGCCATGCTTAAAGAGTCGTGATATCACTAGCTTTTACCCATGAATTGAATTTATCAGGATAACCGAGCCACTTTACGAAAAGTTGTTTTTTTAGCACCTCTTCCTCTGCTCTTGATTACGCGTTCCACTTTGAATTCCGTATTCTGCGCAACACGTTCGTCACCGACTCGCACTAATTCTTCAGGATAGAAAAATCCATCGATTACTTCACCCTCTAAATCGCACAGTTCGTACGTGTAGAGATTTTGTCGATGAGAAATACGTGAAACTTTGAAGATCTCCTCGCTGTAGTTCTTCTCGTAACCTTTGTCGAAGGTGCCTTTCGTTCGACTGATACGTACGTGATCGCCGACCTTGTATATATTTGTTCTAGGTTTTTTCCGCTGACTGAGTGCTCTCTTTTGTAAATTTTTTCTAGCCACAGCTGCATTACCAATGTTCACCGTTGCCGGAACCATTTTAATACCACTGTGTCTTGTGTGATTGTAGGCATATACGATATTCTGAATAACATCGATATACCTGTGTGTATTTTTATGAGTAAAATATCTATACATGCGTTCCTTGAGTGTGCGGTTTAGACGCTCTACAACGGCTGCTTTAACATCGGGATTACGAGCAACTCGAAAATTTATATCACGTTGTTTCAAATAATTTTGAAAATCTGATCCAACAAACTCTTTACCTCGGTCTGTCTGTACGAGAACAGGACGACGACCATCGGCTCTTTTCAACACCTTATCAAATCCGGCTACGACACTTTTAACGCTTTTGTCGCGTAGAGGTTCGACCCATGCGTATTTACTGAGAATATCTATTATCACTAGTAAATATGCAAAATTATCATTGTACGTTTTGAGCGATTGCATGTCACATAAATCCATCTCCCAGCAATCATCGACGTTGGTAACGTTGTACATTAATCTAGGGAATTTTCGTCTAACAGATCTGTGTAGAGTGTAAGCATCTTGATTGCTTAGCCACTTTTTAATGTCATCGCTCTTCTTCTTGGCATTAACGCGAAGTAGATTACGTGCACCTGCGTATCCAGCCTCATGCTCGGGGTTAAAGTACTGATTTTCGTAAACCATGTTCAAATATTGAACGTCAACCACTTGTCTTCAGTTGATTTTCTTGTAGCATATTTTTGTTTCTTGTTTAAACGTGCACTGTAACGTCTCTGTGAAGCGGCAAGCCTGGCACCTTGCTCCAAGGTGTCAACACTAATGACACTGTCCCGCTTATTTGAAGGAATTTTATTTAATACACGCTTAAAATTTTCACTGATTTTCAATACTGTAGGATTATTAATGAATTTAGACGGAGTATCGGACGTTGCTATAAAATTAGCAAGTTGAAATCTTCCAACAGGTTCTTCACGTAGGTTTGCTCTGCACGACATCCTCAAGCAGTTCTATAATGTTTGACTGTGGTATGATTTTGTTGTCAATACTGACAGTGCCTGAATTGTCCCATTTAATACGATGCGACACTGCTGCTGATCTCCAATATTGAAGTAGTATACGTGCTTTTCTCACAAGACCTTTGGAAATACCGGTGAGAATCGCTTCATCCAACAAGGGACTGAGTGTATCCTCAATTTCGTGGTCTGCGTCGACTGCATTAGCATCTGCTAACAGCTCCTGACGCTCTAAAGTTTTAAAGTGTAGATATCGTCTTAAGATTTGTAAATATTTTTGACACTTTTCTCGTTCATCCGTGATACTTTTCGAAAAGAGTATATCGTGCATCTGTGCATCAAGTCGTGATAAATTGTCACCTTGTGTCTGCACAGTGTGCTCTAAAGCATTACTAGTCATTGTCGATGCCACTTCTTCTTCTTCCACGCCTTTCTGCTTAACAGCTCTATCGTATGTTTCCTCTGGTACAATAATCATTTTACGTGCATGTTCCATTTTTTTTTTAATTGGTAGAGGTACCAAATATTTTCGACACCAGTGCACCGATTATAGGCGCAAGCAACATGGGTAAAAAAGCACCACCGTCTTGAATAATGGCACGTTTCTTCATTTTCCACTCTGATTTTACTAGTTCTACCCTTATTTAATAATTTTCGCAAAATATTTTTATGCTTTTTCAATTTTGATTTATGAGAATTTTTTATTTTTACGACACCTTGCAATACGTTTAATGCGCACTCGCATATACTTTTTATGAGTTTTTTGTCGGCCGATCGTAACAACGCAATTCGCTGCTGACTGTCAGCGTGACAAAGAGCATACAATACGGCTATACACTTTTTAGTAAAATGTTTTGGTAGACATCCACAAGATGTACCTTGCCTTTCATCATCATCTTCACCAGCAGCAGCAGCAACAGCAGCAGCAGCAGTACTAGCGTTAACACCAGCTCCACGCTGTCGTTTACAATTCCTTCTTCTTCTTTTTACTCATTCACGTCTATGCGATGCTTTCCCCGCCATAGTTGTACTCATACTGGCATGTTGTGTACAGAGTAGACTATTTTTATCGGTTTTTCTTTCTCGGCACGTATGCGTAACGTAGTTTATCGTCGGGAAAAACGCAGGTTCGAAAACGAAATTCCTCCTCCGTTGATTGCTTCAAATCTAGCAAAAGATAACCATGCGGAATCGCGGTGCTATCGAGATATGCTTCTTGTAAAAATTTAGGATCCTCGGGATATACTTGACGCGCGAGATATTGAATTTGCGAACGATCGCGGGGATTTTTAAAAATTACGAGGTAATTAGCATTCAGCGAGATGTCGCGTTAAACGGAATCTTTGTGAAAAAGATTCTGCGTAATAAAAATTACACTTAAATTTTTGTGATGACTAACCTTTGTGAAGAGATCGAGAATCACGTTGTTTGAAGATTCTCTCATTAAATCGTCGATAATTAATAATTTTTTCTTCTCGTTGTCTCGAGAGTAGTCCGTAGCTTGAGGTAAACCCTCGTGAAATTCAACAATCTTTTTTCCATTACTACTACTACTACTACTACTACTACCACTATCGCAGCCTCCTGGTACAAAGTCTGTCGCGTATGTATCTTGCCATTCAGCGTAATAAAGTAATATTCGATCAAACGACACATTACACATCTGTGGTAGATGATGGAGAAAACGTTTGACAAACACAGTCTTTCCACAACCTGTAGGACCGCTAACGATGCACGTAAATGGATGCTTGAAGCGTGTATCCATTTCTCCTCTTTTTATGCACTGTAAAACATGACGATACTAGCAAACATTAGCATAAAATTGACAGCACGCGGGCGGCGGCGGCGCGGCGCGGCACACGTTGAATAAGCTTATGCGACGTGTGCTGAAAAATCAGCTGATTACCGCTGTTCAAGCTAATCAAAGTTGCAGTAGCTAGTTTGACGCGGCACATGTGAAATAAGCTTATGATACGTGTGCTGAAAAATCAGCTAATCACCGCAGTGTTTAAGCTAATCAAAAATATCAAGCTATGTTAAAGAATAAGAAGAATAAGATAATTTCAGCTGATACCTGCGTTCCGATCGATAACAAAACACATACTGATCGCAAGAGGATATTTAAGGAAACTTATATACTAGAAAATAATTGAATAATATTCATTGTATTTATTTTATTATCAAAATAGAAAATTATTGTACATTAGTTTTCGTTCTTGTAGCCAAAAGGTAGAGATCTTCTCATCGTAAGATAGCGACGCTTTTTTAATACAACACAACAAGTCTTTGATTCGTTTCGCGTTACAATATCGTGCGTTTTAGTTCTACCTATAGCTTTAAATTTCAATCGTATTTTATCACATTCATCATTTATTTTCTCAATTTCTTTATCATCATTATCATCATCATCATCATCATGGTTCGCAAACGCCATGTTAATTAAATTCTTTATACTCTCAAAATTAATTTTTTGACCATTAGAAAAATTTAATGAAATTCCTTTTACCTTACAACATTCGGTTTTACCATTCTTATTCGGAGTTATAGCTGTGTACGCATAAAACTTTGGCCCGCCAGAAACAAAATTATCTATAAATGTATGCTCACCGTAAGCAACGAGCTCGTCAGTCATGTCACCCAGTTTGGAGCCAATAAAAGGTCTATACTCGTTAGGAACATTATCGTGTGATATAAATATACAAGAATCAGTATCGTAATATAGAACACGTTTGCCCAAATTCTCCAGATGCTCATAAAGTTTTAGGCGAGCTTGGGCAGTCGTGAAAGCAGCGATTACAACACTCGTATGTGGTGCGGGTATCACAGCCTCATCTCTGTATTCCCAGTTGACGTACAATATATTATCGTTAATTATTAGCAAATCGATAACCTCTCTTTCGGGACAAGTCAACAATTTTAAGAGAGCCTCGCGTGATTTTATTACTTCTGTCTGTTTTAAATTACTTCGTTGTCGGAATTTACCCCAGAAAGAATTTAAACAGAGTTTAGCGACTGCGCGTAAGCCCGAGTACTTTTCAATGCTGGCTCTATCCAAAAGTATACCCTCATCGCGTTGATATTGCTCAATGTATCGAGCTTTTGATTCATCGTCGATACACCAAGAAGGCCAACCACTGGCTTCTTGTTTAATTTTTAAAAAGGTATTTACATATTCAGCAAAAAGACCACCGCGACCGTCATTCTGATTATATCGTGTCATTTCGTATTGCCAGATAATATAAATGTTTGTAATAATGTAACCGAGTTGAACAGCTTTTCGCAATTCATCGGCAACCCAGGTTCCAGTAAATTCACGCATTTTTGGGTCTTCGTGATTGCACTCACTTTGCTGCAGTTCCTCGCAACATGTGCGACAAAGTGTAAAAAGAAGACGTCCGTGCATTTTGATAGGTAATAGCGGTATATACAAATCGCGCGGTGGCAAAATTGAACATTTAACTAAACCCTCAATTTTATCAAGATTATTATAATTACCACTCGTTAATTTATGACTTTCGTTACCAATTAAAATTTGCGGATGCCCCAAGGGAAACTGGCCTCTTTTACATACATAGGGATAAAGAGAACATATATCGGTGTACTCGATTTTCTCATTGACTCCGATAGCATAGTCGGTGACTATATTTTCGGTTCTACCACCGAAAAAGGCATCGCGTGGATTCAACGTTACACGACTCATAACAGGATGGTGCGTTACATAATCATTCAATCATCAAATATACATTCCCACATCTCTCTAACCTCGTAGCCAAGAGATTTAATTTTTTTAATTTTTCTAAAAGTGCTCTCGTACGCTTCATCCATTGTTCGACCGTAAGACATTTTTTTATCGCGCTTCCTAGGAAAACAAACAGGACAACCATGTGTATAACAACCTTGATATTCGAAAACTATGCCTTTGCCACCATTTTCATCTGGTAAATAACCGTCTACGCGAAACCCTTCGGGTAACATTAATTCACGGGCTCTTCCGGCATGTATGATTTCCCGACCAATCTCTCGCTCGCATTGCAGTAGCCACTGAATGGATTTTTGTGAATGCATGTCTGCGCGACGGTACCCACCCGAAGGAATTATTCCTATTGTTTTTTCACGTAAAAAGTTTTTTCTATACACAACAGAACATGCTGAAGCTATAGTTGTTGCTTCTGTAAATGGACAAGTATTTCCGCATTTTATAAAAATTTGTCTAAAAGCCATGCATGCTAATCTTAAAATTTCTACGTCCATGCGACAATATTCTACTATTTCCTGTTTAAAATCAAATTCATGAATATTACGTTGTTCCTCATCGTACCAAGCAAAAAACTTTTCTCTCTCGCTCGAGGACATCGAGTCAGGTGCGTAGTATCTTAAATCTGGTAAGGGTCCAATATACTCTTGATTATCTATAGTGTTAAAGAGATGTGGAAAATAACCTTTCTTTCTACCCGGTGGTAATGCAAAAGCTTGAGGAAGAGCACTCAATTTCATGTGAAAATAGTTTAAGCTATCGATAAATTTTGTTTGACCACATTGAAGCATAATTATATTTTATCCGTTTAATATAACATTTGGTACCATTGGGGTGTTTTCTACTATTTCCCGTAAAATAAATTGAGCGTCAAATCCCCGTGAGTTGTGAGCGATGCAAATAATCTGACCAAATGTAGTTTTTTCACGAATTGTCAATGCTATTAATTGCTTAATCGGATCGTCATGAAATATATGTTCTCTTGTTCCACATGTATTGCATAAAACATTTATATTTTCCTCATTCATACAGTCATCACAAACTTGCTGGACAATTCAGAGATTCGGAATGTGTACTTTTGTGCTTTCATGCCCTTGGTAAGCAGAATCTTGACGCGTCTCAAAATCATAGAAAATGAATAAATTTTTCTTTGGCGTTTTACGATTAAGTTGTGCTCTAATATCACGACCAATAGGCTGAATATAGCACAAGTCATTCAAGTTGTGACGGTTATGGCATAAGTTACAATAATTAATACCGCATACGTGTTTTGCTTTATAGATATTGATGCGTTTGCAACACGTGGTACACACTTGTACCACATCACACACTTTTTTACATTTCTTTTTATAAGAACCATCTGTTATGTGCTGATCAAAACACCGTTGCCCAAAAAAATCTCTATTACACTTATCGCAATGTATAAGTATCTACATCTGTGACACACGCTGGTTGACAGAAACACATATTACAGGACGCTGTGCACCTATGAGCATCTACAAGACTATAGTTTTTATTACATTGTTCGCAGAAAAATTTACTTCGCGCTGCACCGGCTAAATTTAATATTGTATCGAAATGACATTTTTGCGCATCATATAATAAGTATATAACGTGAAAATCGTTAGAATTTAACAAGGGTCTACCATCAAAAAAAGCTGCTTCACCGCTACCAAAAGTTTGATTATCATATACTACAATAGCAATATTTTTTTGAATATAATATTCTTGATATTTACCAATTTCACGTATCCCGCAACTTTCAGGAATCGTCACACCCGCTTGTATTGTGAGGAGATTCGCTCGCTCTTTCTGCATAGATCGTCTGCTATCTCGAATGATTTGCCACTCTCTACTCGAGTCGATTGTAGGATTATTTTTTAATGTGATTTTAGCCTCTCCGACAACTAAGGCTCTCGGCAAGCATAAATTGTCATTATTATTGCTAATAGAAACTATTGATCTCTGACCTACTGTATCGACGTTTAGGCTTTTCTTATGACCTCTACCACCGTTCGGTACGTTTACAGTTGTTACAGTCATGATAAAACTATCATCGATTTGAAAATCTTCGTTACTCTGGGCTAAACCGCTAATTAAACCCCATAAATCGTTATACGAAAAATTATTAACCAAACGCAGTGACAGTCCCGCTGGACCTCGCGCAAAATTCAAACTTCTTACAGAAATCCCAATCATATCGTTTTGATTAGTTAACGATATTATGTAACCGTAAATATCTCTAATAGCTAATTCTAACCATACTATAGGATTTACACTATCATCTTCGGGTGGTGGTTTTATTTTTAATACGAACCGCCTACCCTCCAACTTATATTTCGCTACATAGTGTGCATTATTCTGAAAAACCTCGAAGCGCTTACCAGGAGGTTGAAGATCCTCATTATTCCCTTCTTCTTCGTCAAGATCCACATCCATGACATGAGGACAATCTCCTTCTTGATCGCCGATAGTCTCCTCATTGGCCCCCTCTTCCGCCTCCTCCTCAGTGTGATTTGATAAATTATATGAATTATCAAAAGTATTCTCATCGTTATTGTTATCATCATCATCATCAGCGCAATATCCACCACCAATCTGTGTTGATACGCAGCTTTGATCAGCCTCGTAATCGCTAGAATCTATGTCGCTGATGTTGTTTCAAGAAAATGGAGATGGTGTTGATAGGGGTCTGATGGATGATGATGAAGAGGCTAAATCATCAAACTCTGTATATTCTGAAAATATATGTTGCATTTTTTATTCAAACTTTTAAAAATATTATTTTTATTTTACATTTTTTGTTTTTAAAAATTAGGATTCTGGCGGTCCCGCAAAGCTCTCTCCTAGTCGCTCAAATATTTCTGGTAGATTTTCAATTTCGTGTATGACCGAATTTTCGCCGTCTTTACAGACATCAAAGATCCATCGCAATTCTTGTGCTCTTCGAATATAAATTATCCGACCAATATCTTGTTTGAGAGAAGAAGGCAATTTTTCATACCCGGGAAGACCGCGCCGGATCACTAACATTTTTAAAAATTTTATTTTTGAAAAATGTTTTAAATAAAAATATATACTTACGTTCGTTTATTTGACGATCTCGAAGATTGTTAGGGTCGAAATAGTGCCTCAATACTGTATTTCCCTCGCGTCTCACATACTCCATTTCTTCGGGCTCTACAGGTCTGCCGAGAAAAGCAAGAATTTGTTCTCGCTTCCGTAAATTCGGATGATTCCTGTATTCTTCAATACTTTCAGTCTCGTCGACTGCCTGCTCTGTAATTGTTTGCAGGAGGTCGGCTACAGCTGCACCAGGCTCTCTACATGTTGATAAAAAAATTTCGAGAGTTGGCTGCGGTGTAAGCTCGTCCTCAGACGATGAATCCTGCTCCTCAGCCTCTACTTGAGCATTGTTTTGACCAGGTGGTGATGATGGTTGTGGTGGTGGTAGTGGTGGTAACTCAGCCATTGCTGCTGGTTCAATGGAATTATCTGCCTGCTGCTGCTGTTGAATTTCGGATGCTGCTTCAATGGCATTATCTGCCTGCTGCTGCTGCTGAATTTCGTATGCTGCAGGCAATGTGGTCTCCCTTTTAGGCTGAGGAGGTACCGTCAGCAGTGCTATGGCTCCTGATTGAATCCCCTCTCCTGACGCATCAGCTGCTGACTCCACTACCAAACTCTGCGATGTAGAGGGTGGTATTTCCACAGCCATCGGTGTCTCACCGCTTGTCTGTTGATACTGCTGCTGCTGATGCCCCTGTTCTGCCAATCTACCCGTCTGCTCCTCCACTTGCATCGCTTCCTCTTCAGCGTGCAGCTGCGCACGAGTTGTACTAGTCTCGTAAACGATGCGTACTTCTTCATCATCGTCGCTCGCATCGTTATTACCATTGATGATTTCAATGTTAATATCGTTGTTCTCGTCGTCGTCGTCATCGTCGTCGGCGTCCTCGTCGATGTTGTCATCGTTGTCATCGTCGTTGTCATCGAAGATGTTGAAGGCAGAGTTATTCAATAAATACTCTCTTGCTGAAAAAGAAAATGATTTTAGTATTCATTATTTTTAAGTTATTATAGGATACGCATTAATTTTGAAAATCCGATTAAATAAATTAATTAGTGATTTACGTAAATGTTGAATTTTTGATGTGAAACATCTATAGGCGCGCCTCGAGGAGTGAAACCGTACTTGAAAACAAAAGAAAATTCCGACCAAAAAAATCCTAACATCTGGCGAAACGTTCTAACCCCCCACTCCGCCTACGCATACAGCATGCTTGTCGCGTGCCAAGTCCTCTCTTCACGACTAGGACTGCTAGCAGGCTTCCCCCTCCACTTTCTAAGGGAGGTTCCACACGGGGAGCACAATATACAAGGGAGTACACGTATATAGATATACTCTTACTGCACGAATAGATGTCGCATAGCACTCAGTGTGGAAACTCTCTAAGATCTCTGCTAAGATGCGCGATGCAGGCCCATCTCGGCGGCAACTAGAGCCCTCTTCCCCCTCTACTCGCTCTCTTTAGGGCTTATATCTCTGAGAGAGTGAGAATGCATTTGTGTATGTCTGTGTGTGTGCCAGGTTTAGCGCGTATACTATACAAATAGAAAGCGGAAAAAATGTTCTGCTAATTGAGAGAAGGATAGAGCAATGAATTCGCAAGCGCACTCGAAATGCACCTACAGGACCCAAGCGTCGGACCTCTGGCCGGACTGACATAGCATCTTCAAAATTTTCTTATATTATGTGACTAGTAGACGCGTCGTGTACTTCGAAAAGTTAATGTGATCAACTTTTCTTGTGTTTCATTCGTCTAGTTGACGCAATTTAATTGTCATAAATCAAAAATTTTGCAACAAAAAAAAAAGAGCCGTCGCGGAACGCCTCGAAGATGAGAAATATCAAAATTAATAAAATTTAAAGACAATTACATGTAATTTTTAGGTTGATGTAAAACAACATTTATTTCTGTTTAATATTCTTCATTTACGATAAACTTCTTTCAATAATTATCAAAGTCGATGTTTCACATCTGTCAGCTGTCCCGAGACAGCTCACTTTTTTTTATCATTTTTACATACAATGTTTAAAGTTTGTATTTTAAAAATTTGTAAAATTTTCTTAACACACTTTATTATTTCAATGAAATAGAATTTATTTTTTATTTAAAATTTTAAAAATATATAGCTTCGTATACAGTAGATAAGTTTGATTATGAAAGCGCTACACTTTCAATTCTGAAATAATCTTTATGTAAAGTTATTCCAATTTTAAAAATATTTTTACCTAACATTATTAAAAATAATTTTCAATTTACGCGTTGACTAAAATAAATTTTTTATGTCAATAAATTTTTTATGTTAATAAAAATTTCAAAACAATCGAAAAATTAAAAATTTTATTAAACATTATGTAATAAGATGAAAAAAGCTTATCAAAAAGCAAAAACAAAAAACAAAAAATTCCGGCACCTAGGATCGAACTTACGTCCAGAGATCTATAACGGTATATACTAGCGATGATGCAGTGTCGTAATATTGAAGTCGCAGGGTTCAATCCAAGCAACCAACGCTTTTTACGAATTTTTTTTTAACTTATGTCAATTTGAAATTAATTTATATTTTAAACATTTTCTATTTTAACTCTATATTAGCAAAAATAAAACCGGTGAGATAACAATAAATTTTACCTTGATGAAAATGTTAATTATACTAAAATATTTTTAATAATACATAGATTTTTATTTCATAAATATTATTACAATTTTCAAAATTAATGAAAATATATCAATTTAAAAAGTTAAGTTAGATTTTTTTTTGCAAAAATAATTCGAGATAAATTTTTAACATAGGTTATTTAAATTTTAAAAAAGTATTTCACTTAATATTATTAAAAAGTAAGTAAAATAAAACTGTTACTACAATAAAAAATTTAAAAATAAAAAATGTTTAAACATTTATTAAATGCACTGTAATAGACTGAAAAAATTCGTCACAAACAAAAAAGCATCTTAATACCCAAAATTGATGCGAACCTTGAGTTCTCTCTCTTTCACTAGCGTACGTTATCGTACAGTAGCAGGCTTCGTATTATATTACCGCATGTACGCTAGCGCTTATGGTATAAAAAGCGTCAGCTGATTTTTCTCTTTAAACGCGAGAGCGTGCTATATATATATATATATATATATATATATATATATATATCACTTACCATTATTTTCTTCAAACATATCCATGAGATGATGCAGCACAGGTAGACGTGATATTCCGCGTTGCATGGAGTATTCGGCTGCACACCTCGTTGCCAAGTTTGAATTCCGTAAAATGATGCGATGCAGTACGGCAATTTTTCGCGGCCCGCAAAAACTCAACTGCCATGCGAGTTCACGACTCATCTGCACAGGTGTCATGCGTCGTAAGCTTAGTCGCCATACTCTTGTACACCGCTGTCGTACAAAGTAATTAGTCTGCAAGTGATAAGACACTCGTAGTAAGGCGCGACGCAACGCTGTCTCAGCTGGACTACGTAAGATCTCCATGGCTAACGCTCGAGCAACTACCCTCATGGAACTGATGCTTCAACGAAGAAGGACCTGTGCTTTTATATGATTTTAAGCTCATAGGGTAGTGGGGATTTTTCGCTTTGTTACAGCAGCATAATCAGCATGCGAAAATAGCCTGTTTAATTTTGCGTATGCGAATATTCCTTCCGAGAATCAATATACTCATTGAAAAAAATTGACTTCTCTCCAGTAAAATAATACCCTTGTACATTTTAGCAATACGAGCGAACAAGCGGAAACATTAAAATTCTTTTATATCATGCGAGAACTTACAATAGTCAGGAGTTACATTATTATATAAATCAAAATTATTAAAACATCCTGTACGCATGTGTAAAAATACACGCACAACGAAAACGAGTCTTACGCTTCACAGCGGCAAAATAGCTGTTGAGCGATCACAAAGGTTTAAGTTTCTATCTTAATCGTTTTTAAGATTTCCTGGTAGCGAGAAAAATACTCTCTCGGCTCACACATCGTCGTCGTCGTTGCCGTTGTCGGCACCGCATATCCATAGGTATATCAAATATACAGTTTTGCGCTTAGCTGCGCATTGCATGCCGACACGTGCTAATTGGTTTTTAGATAAGTCCGATGCGAACTCTAGGTCCTCTCGATTTTGTTACACTCTCGAGAAGAGTAAACATGCTGCGCTCTTATATACTGATTCGATCACTGCGCTTAGCTCTCGATGCATAGCTACACATGCTAATTGCTTTCCAGATAATTCGACAAACACGCGTAACGAATCTTACGCTTCGACGTAGTAGAATTGCGAGTGAAACGAAAGGGTTAAGTTACGTGTCTAAATGGTTTTAAGATTTCTCGGTATAGCGATGAAAAATACTTTCTCTGTCTCCGTCGTCATCACACCAGCTTCATAGGTATATCAAGTATACATTATCACGCTTAGCTCTTGATGCATACCAACACGTGTAAATTGGTTTTGCGATAATGCTTCTAGTCCGTTGCGACCTTTCGGCACCGATCTGATTAGGCTCTCGAGAAGCATAAACATCCTGGACGCAGTATAAAGCTCTTGCACGGCCGCTCGCACGAGAGAGTATCGGGTTCGTGTGTCGCCTCGTAGGACTTATCGCATTTTTCTTATAGAGCGTTTAGGCTAATGAAGACTTGGCGATCAGTACGCATCGAGAACCCGCCGCGTAAAGATGTTTCGCTCGCACCGAGAAGTATCCGCCGCGATTTCGGCTGCGCGTTCGCGAGTCGCCCGCAAGCGACAACGTGCCGAGAAGGTAGGGAAGAAACTTAAGAGTGCAAGCGCGGTAGTGGAAATGTGTTTAATCCATTTCACCGCGCTCTATTCATAAAGCCACCGTCAAACAATTTTTATTAGCTCATAAAGAGCTGGTAAATCTACCACCACTGCAGGTTGGCGATCACAATCCTGCTGTAAAGGCAGGCGATAAGTGTCGGCAGTGCGGTGTGTTTTTTACCGGAAAACCCGTAAGACTGCTTGGTCAGTCTGCGGGGAGTGCGGGCAATGTTAGTGTACTAGATGCACAGCAATGGAAAAGTGCCCATGTTATCAGCAATTTAGCTGCATAACATGCGGTTTAGCTTTCATATGCGTGTGCACATCTCCTGCATCACCACCGCCAGCAGAACCAGGGGACGAGGAAGTAGCGCAACCGCTGACTATTCCTCTGGACTACCTCGCCAAGGAAATCGAGGAAGAGGATGTCGAAGTTGTTCTGTGCACGGCGTGCGGCGAGAGAGACTGCGGACGTATCAGCCCCGAGGTGATGGAAATAATTCCATCACCTATTATAAACATTGTGGAGGACGACGACGAAGTTATTGTTGTCGACTTACTTAAGTTTTAAATTAATTTAAATTTAAGTGTAAATTAAAGTTAAAATAGTATAAATTAATTTAAATCGCGTACGTAAATTTAAAATTAAAATACTAAATAGTGGTAAATTAAAACTTAAAAACTATAAATAAGAATAACATAGTCAGCAGGAAAAACTACAGTGAAGGTAAACATTATTTTAATTTTATGATATAATTAAATTATGAATCGTTGGTCTCTCT
Source organism: Philotrypesis tridentata (assembly GCA_018906965.1). Classification (NCBI taxonomy): domain Eukaryota; kingdom Metazoa; phylum Arthropoda; class Insecta; order Hymenoptera; family Pteromalidae; genus Philotrypesis; species Philotrypesis tridentata. The sequence continues at coordinate 18,481 of JACCIB010001092.1, forward strand.
CTCTGTCTCTCTTTCTCTCTCTAGCTGTACAAGCGATGAGTCGGTCTTCTCGCTTCAGCTGCACAATTTTCACCCATTCTCTCTTACACTGTATGTGTGTGAGAATGCGTGCGTGTGTATGTGTGTGTGTGTATGTGCGTGCGTGCGTGTGGATGCATGTGTGTGTGTGTGTGTGTATGTGTGTGTGTGGGGGGGGGTCCTACTGTTGTCCGAGGCGGGCCCAACCTTTGATTTTTTTTGTTTAAAATAATATAATATCTTGTTTATTGTTTGTTTATATAAACAAGCAATAAAAATTATCTTGTTTATATAAATAAGCAATAAAAATTATCTTAATTACACGATAAGGTGGCGGTGGGTGGTGTCGGGTTACAGGTGGCGCCAGGGGGTGTCAAATTACAAGATAAGGTAAACCGTTATGAGGAGTGACGTCATTTGTTATGACTCCCCATAATGGTTTACTTACTACTCTCTGGTTTATTATTCTTAAAGAATTTTTTGTATTATTATATATTTTTTTAAATGAATAAATTTTTGACTGAATGAATAAGTTTCCTGCCGAGGACGACAAGTATCGCCAAAGGCCAATTGAAAAAGCATGGGTTATAGTTTAATTATTTTACACATTCCAAGTAACACTACCTCGGGGAGATCGATAACTTTATTAGTAATCAGCGAGGGACAAATTGAAAGTAGTGAGTGTACGCACTCATCTACATACACTTTATTTTTGCCACTTAAAGTTAGAGAAGCGCGATAAAATGAGTATTAAAGTACGTAGAAAATTATGAATTTTCATATAAATTTTGTTAAGATCTGATCAGTAGGAGCCGAGATACGAAATTTTTTTCACTCGGCGATTACGCCGAAACTGCATAACATTTTTACTTGAAATTTAGTACATTGCTTGTTGAAATAATACTCTAAATGATAACATTTTTCCGAATAGCTGCAGGTGGCTTTGGTCATCGGAAATGACCGATGAATAATTGGTTTGTAATGGTTATTTGTAATTTGATTATCTCTGTAACAGAAGCTGCTATTGCAATTAATTTTATTTTCGTTTAACGTGTTTTATTCATCAACTTTAAGGGGTTCTGCCTGCGTTAAAATGAAGAATATGTCGATTTTTTTATTCACATTTTTCATAATTAATAGTCCGTACAAAAAGGTGGTGAAAGTTACTTTTCATAAAAATATTTTGCCACGAAAATACAGACAAAATCATTGATTTTCGAAATTTTAATTTGATTACGCATTCATTATTCAACAGAACTTTTCAAACACCTCTAGTACAAGATTTTAATAAAAAAATTTCATCGAAAATACAATATAAATTCTGCCTCAAAAAGTCATTAACCTAGAACAAACAGCTAAATAACCAATTTTCGTAAAATCGTAATTTTTTTCCTTAGTTTGGTTTTCTTAAACAACATAAAACTACAATCTCATAAAGTACAGGAAATTTAAATTTGGAAACAGTAAAAGAATTGAATAGTTTTGAAATTGTCATCGAATACGTTATACTATAGAGAGACGATAAAGCAGATTAGCTGTTTGCATTTTCATCCACTCTTCAAGTCACCATGTGGTAATGTATTTGTCTACTGCTACTTATAACCTGTTACTATTGTAAACCAGTATGTGGATATAAAGTTTATAAACTTCTACAAGAAGAATTCAGATAAGTATTGTAGACTAGTAATTAGTAGTTGCATTTATAAAGATTTAGTTCCTTGTGTTTTTTTTTATTCACAAGTAAATGGGTTGATTAGACTTTTATAGTAACGTTAAAGCATGTCGTTTGGCATATTTCCAAGAACCTTTACAGTATATATTAATATACACTGTAAAGGTTCTTTCTAATATTCACTATAATTACTAATATTATAATCTTATGCAATACTAAACATTTAGAATTTATATTTTTCAAAAAAGCCTTCCATTCAAGCTGAGGAAAAACACATTTAAAAGATATTCCATTCTGTCAGGTCTAATTTCATCACTCGGAAGCTGAAAATTCTTACGACAAAGGAAAAAATATGCTGAAATTTAATACTTCACTTATGGGATTGTTTACATAGTAAGTATAGATATATGAGTAGTAGAGGTGCGTTATACCCCGCCGCCCGGCTTAAGGGAGATGGCGCCGGCTGGCACCAGTGACGTGACGGCGGGGGGGTGCGTTATAAACATATATATATATATATATATATATATATATATTACCGCTGTGTATAAAACTAAAATAACAGAGGGATAAAAAGAAAAGGTTGTTGGATGGGCAAAATTAAAAAAATTTAAAATTATTTAAAAAAAATCATTATTTTAAAAAAAGTATATATACACACATAATATATAGCACATCCGGCTGCAAAAATAAATATACTAATTATTTAAAAATCTATACAATGTTAAAAATAATAATGTGTTAAAACTTACCATATTATTGACGAAAACTACGAAGACTCCTTCTGCGGTCCTCGCGCGCTGCCTCGCGCGCTTCCTCCTCGCGCAGGAGGGCCTCCTTCCGCTCGCGCTCTTCTTCCAGGAAAGCATAATTTTCGTCCTCCTGTTTCTGGCAGATTTCTTCGATTTTCTCGGCGGTTCTGATGTATCCACCATCGCCAATTGTTACGCGATTGTTAATCGCATCCTCCACATTTTTTATGCGTTTCCTATGACTGGCGTCACTTTGCAGGCCGAAAACAGTAATATGCTGTCTACGCATTTGTAACTCCACGAGCATGGCAATGCTGTGTTCTACACCACAAAACTTGTATTGGTCCTCTATGTGGTAGGCCTCCACGGAGGGACGCAGCAGAGCGATGTATTCGCTACATAGATACTCGGTTTTTAACCACAGTATCCTTTTGCTGGCAAAGTTAGGGCAAATATATGTTTTCCCCATGCTTATATAAACTGTAGCCTGACAACTCCTTATATCGTTGAATTTCAGCTTGTGGGCGCAGAAGTTGACAAGCTCGTTCCAATACCCGCACACAGCTAAAACAACGGTGGTATTGTAGATATATGCGCACTACAAATATACTATGGGTATCGCACGCCTCACGTACTTTATCACCGATTTTACTTTTTTCGACACTTTATTTCTCACAGACTCCACACAGTTGTGTAATTTGAGGATCTTGTAGATGCCTTTCACTACAGACACGCAGCTATCAATCCCGTAGTGATAATAAATCACAACAGTAGTTTTAGAAGCCAACGCCGCGCCACAGCCATCCCTTTACGTCGGCACACTGGTGCAATTTTTATTAACTCTTACAATAACTTTACAATAAACCATATTTCGGCGACGAACATTTTAAAAGGAAAACTTACGTTTTCTTTCGCAAGACGACACAAACTTACGCTCCTGCGAATTTTCGATCTCTCGAGATGTCCACCGTAGACTGTAGTGCATGTAGCCTCCCAGCGAGAGAAGCCTTGCGCACCGTATTGCACAGTCCCAGCCGTGTTTGCTATAACAGTATAGGGCCATACTTACTGCGACTATATATCTGTACAGTCGGGTGCTGAGGGGCCGGCGGTATAGCTATACGCTGTCTTGAAACTTGTCTGTGTGAGAGAGAGCCCCTGCGATTTTTCGTATGATTTTCCGTACGCTTTATCTTGGAGACAAACAGCTGGAGAAGTCGCATGTTTCTTCTTCTCTTCTGTTTTCCAAGCGGTCCGAAACACAGCCTCGCTGTACCAAGTGCAGTCTCAAAACGCCTGTCGTCTTGAACGCTAGTTTTTGAAACCCGTGACAGAAACTTTGAATTATTTTAAAAAATGTATAAACGTTCGGCTGAATCATTGTTACACATTGAAGAAGAAGAAGAGTTACCCGCAGTACTACCCGTGTGTCTGTTCCCCCCTAAATCGGAACCGAGAGAGCCAATAACACAGTTTTTGACATTCAGAAAATGGGACGAAGAAGACTATGATAACGTAAGTATATTTTTAAAATTATATTTAAAAAATCAATTATCATTATAACAAATATAATTTATCAGTTCCAGAAGAAGTGGATACCAGTTAGGGATAGCATTAATTACCAGCGAATGACTAGGAGTCTATTTCTTGGACAAATACCTGTAAGTATCTATTTTTAAGTGTTATTCTACTCTTATTAACTAAATATTCAATTCAAATAAATATTTTACAGCGACACATGTGGGTGTTCTACCGACAGGCCAAAGATTGGAGGCGAAGTGAATCCGATTATTTAAGGTGTTATGCCTGAGTTAAACCTGAAAAAAATAAATCATCAGTTAATAGGCAAAAAAAAATTATATATAAGTAGTATCATAAAAAATCTTTTTTGTAGTTCATGCATACATATTCATTGTAATTTGCATATTTTTAATGTATCATATATCTCTATACTTACTGTTTAAACAATCCCATGTGTGAAGCATTAAATTTGAGTACTTTTTCTCCTTTGCCGCATGATTTCTCATCATCCGGGTGATGAATCCAAACCAAACTGGATGGAATTTCTTCTAAATATGCCTTTCCTCAGCTTAAGCGGAAGGCTTTTCTGAAAAATACAAATTTTCAATAATTAGTAACATATAAGTTATAATATAAGTAATTATAGTGAATGTTACGTATGTTTACATACATAACATTCACTTTAAACTTATCTTTGCCAATTTGGCTCCACTTAAGCAGTACAGAAGGGTTTCCTGGAGCTGTATAAAAAATTTAAACTTGATTGGACTTATGGTTCCTGAGAAATCCTGCGGCAACTGACCTAAAATCATAAAAATTCAACACTTGAGAAAACAGCATTTAAAGTTTATATAAGAAATTGATATATGTTTATCGGATAGTACTTACATGAACTGTTTGGCATATTTTTTTTATGTTTGGGCATAAAATACCCATATATTATGGGATACATTGGGACCCGGGTCTTGCACATTTTGATATACGAGTATGAAAAGCTGAAATTGAAATATAAGTTAGCGATACATATTCATAGTAAATATATTATACATAAATATAAATATTGCCACTGCTTAACCATTATTTGACAGGTTGGTTAACAACTGCAGTACACTTTGAGAACATCTAACACACAGGCATCTTCTTGTACACATCAAATTTAGCCCGTATATCTAAAAATAAAGAACACACTCACAAAGAACAGGTTCTTAAAAAATAATGTATTGTTTATAGTCCAAAATACTTATCTAAATTTAAACACTTGTGAGACTCAGAAGTAATCACTACAGCATAACATTCAGCTTGCATTTAACTACAGACAGCAGACGAAACAGCTGTCCGATAGAAAACTCGTGTGGGTCGGTAAAACAGTGACTTACTTTTTCATATGCTGTATGTGCAAGGTGCCATGTTTTCAGGCGGTAATTTAAATTTGTACATATGTTTTTTTACTGCTTTATAAATTTGATTAAGATATTACGAGACAAAATTTAAATTCTAAATTTATTTTATTTTAAACATTGAAAATAAAATATCCATGATATAAAAAAATTAGCTATATTGTACTGTATGTAATATCAATAAATAATTTGTTGTTTTTTTTTAATAAAATTGCATATTTCAAAAGGAGTTTATAAACACAATTTATATTAAATTTTCTATAAAAACACAATTGTTTTGAATAATCAAAAGCGTTATAAAACAAAATATGAATAATACGCAATTTTAACAAATTGTTTGATTTTAGTATTTTGCCTATAACTTTGTAAATAATTTTTTTCGGGCAAAAAGGGTTTTTGCAATATATTCTACAGTAAATTTGACGTAAAAAAATCAAATAAAAAAAATTTGATTTTTTTGAATTTTAACTCAGGCATAACCCCTTAAACTATAGGCGTGTGCCCGAGCAATATCAAAGTTATTACCTGAATAACTATTTTTATTACAAGTACTTCATTATTGCCAAAGTGCGAGGATTTGTAATTTTAAAAGAAATTATAGAATATTCACCAAATAGCGTGCCTACTTGGCACAATGTGCGGGTATTTCTATGGCTCGACATTTGAAAGCATTGTAGAAAAAATATGCTAATCGTACATTGCATAAAACTTGTATTTTTTTGGTGTGTGAATACATGTAATTTTTTGAAAACTCAATTTTTATTTTCCCGGACCAAGAACCACTCCTTTGTCAATAAAATTTTTTTAAATGACTAATTTTCTATTAAATAAAAAATATTAGCCATTTATACATTAAAGCGACCTACAGGCGGCGACGTGCTCTTTTGTACATGGCAAAGTTACCTCTCGCAAGAGAAACGCACAAATCCAAAGCACATAACTGCTGCTGGTTCTCGAGGCGACGGTGGGGCACCTAAACCAACTGTCCAAGCGGACTCTCTCTCTCTCTTTCTCTCTCTCACCGGCTCTCCCGGGCGGCGGCGGATGGTAGTGGGCTCAAGGATCCAGGTAACTTTTCTAACATTACAGACCTTATCTGAGATTCCCCCCCTCTGCTAGGCCTCTCCAGCGCTGGTTCGGAAAATGAGCCGTTTATGGCGGTCTCCGCATGACTCTCGACACCCTCGCAGCTGCGACATTCTCACTAAGCGCTCAGTGAAAATACGTATCTCTCAATTAAGGAAAAGGGACAGAGGCTATAGAAATAATGTGCTATACACTTCTGGTATAAACTTCGTTTTTTATTCAAAGAAATTTTTTACTTTCATATTTTTTACATTCACATTTTTCGCATAATTTAAGAAGACAATTTTGTACAATTTTTGTATGCTTGGTAGTTAATTCAAGATACAAAATATCGTAGTAGTAATTTAAAAAATGAGAGTCTTTCGATGCATCAAAATAGTTTAAAACAGTTTCGTGAATATCTCGCGAATTTTGTTTGATTATTGTTCTGATAATAACGTCGCTATTGTTGGCAAAGACATCTGACTTTTTAACAAAAAACGCAAGTTCTTTTGAAATAAACTCTTTACACTTGTTTGCCAATGGTGCCATATGCTCTGAGCGACGATAACGCTAGTCCACACAAACAACCGCTCTCTTCAAGCCTTCAAAAGTAATTTTTTGTAGCACTACGGCCGGTGAAAAATTTTTCTTACTCTTGTTCTCAAAATCGATGTTACTTTTTGCAAAGTAAATTGACTTTACGCCATAAGACGTAGTGAAGCGTAGCAACGTCTCATTATCCAACAATATATCTGCGGGGTAGTTAGGAGAATCCGTGTCGAAATACTGCGTTATTTTTTCGAGGCTATTTATCAGAACTGTCCAGGCGGCCGAGCTTAAGGTCTGACCGTATGAAGATTGGTTGTGGATAAGTTGAATCGTTGGAGTGAAGACATCTGCAGCTTCGTTGTAGAATAAGCTAACACAAATTTTTTTCGTGTCCGAACTGTTTAACGAATACACGGTCGTCAGTACATGCACGGGCGATGCTTTACGTTCTTTCGGCGCCGCCATCATGATAAGTTTTGTTTTTTCGTCTCGGGGAAAACCGACTTCCTTTCTTTTCACCAGCATTGCCTAAGCCATTGTTTCGGAAAAACATTGCTGCACTATTATAATATATATTATTCAATGTGATCGGCTCGAGAGCTAGTTGAACACTGAGGGGCGCAGACCAAATTAGTAGGTACTTATAGCGCGCATCTGCTTTTAGAAAAAAAGATGTCGCCTACACCCTCGTACCTCTTATGCATGCACGTCGATACCGATAGGTAAGAGATGATCAGATGTGTGTGCTCACATTAACGGAAAAATATTCTCTAAATACGCATTATGAGTATATGTCTGGTTTACTTCTTTTCTTTAAAAGTTTATGAGAGACATGGGTGACTAATCGAAACGCCAATCGTTTCTTACTAGCACTCCTCCATAAAAGCTTTTCTCGAAACATGCACATGTGGATGCGGAGCCCCCTGAAAACAGAATCTGCATCGACTAGCATTATAAAAGCTTCGCTCGACCCAGTCATAGTGTTTAGTCTTTTCCTCAAACGCCGAGCGAATACTTCGTTCTCTGTAAAATTTCTTGTGACTAGTGCTTGTGTGTAATTGTGTATCTTATTAAAAAAAATGCCAAATCCCGAGGCAAGAAAGATTGTGGCTACCTTCCAGCATGTGGTCGAGACATGCACCGCGCTAGCGTGCGTATTGTACACGCGTTTGCGGGTGCGCTGCAGCCCCGGGTGGTGGTCGAGATTTTTTGACCTGCCCATATCATCGCTAGTGTTTGAGTATTTTTATATACTCGTATTCATAGATCTAAAGGATATGTTTACGATGTACGACGTGTGCATCAGCCAAAGTAATTTAGCGATTGATCTCGCTGGGCAGTGCCTTACAGCTGATGACAGGATCGACATTGATAATTGTGCACAACCTCTTATGCAGCGGTTTTACGAATTGCGTAAGTTTCAAATTTTTAAAGTATTTTTTACACATTTATAATATAAATTTAAAAATAATTCATGTTTTTATAGGACGTATGCACGCCCTGGATGTTGTTGGCGTAGAAACACGCGAATTTGTGCTCAGCATTATGAGCGAAGCCAGGACTCAGATGGTCGAAATCATGTTGATGATTCAAAACGTGACGAGCCCCGACGACAAAATTAGCGCCGACGACACGCGGAGAATGGTCCGACGACGGGCGCAGCTAGCAGCGAATTTGGGTGCACAGCAGAATGGCGCAACCTCTGAACACATTGAAAAATTCGAGAAATGGCTCTCGCGGTCTATCAAGGTAAATAGTCAATTTCATCTTTTTTCCTACATCATTTTCTTATTTCTACGTCTTTTAATCATAGCCTGTGAGGATATAATAATTGTGCCTTGGCTATCGGCTCCTCGGACGACAGCAAAGCGTGTATTTAAATGGATCGTTACAGAATTTTACAACGATCCAAAGTCAATCCCACCATCGAGGGATGATGTGTACAGAGCGTTTGAGGTGTACCGGGGGCCGGCCGAGGTTTAATTCTCGGTAATTTTAATTCAAAAATATTTCATAGTAATTCTTAAACTAATTTTTGTTTTTATTAATTTCAGATGGTGTAGCGCAAGAGGACAAGGTGCAAAATCCTATCAAAAAGAAAAAGAGTTTTAATGCTGACGACCGGCAAAAAAATACGAATTGTGAAAAAACTGTGTCAGAGCCGGTGGTTGTGCAGGTAGAGGTGCATAGTGATGTTTGTAGCCGTAGCTGTAACTACCGCAATCAGGACTCGACACAGCAGGGGGTACCCGTCGTTCAAGTCGGAGCTGGCTGAAGCAGACCAACTACCCCGCAGCACTCATCGCCCGAGCTAGATGGTAGGCCTTTAAATGTACTGTATGGCAATTCGGAATGAGAGAGAGTGAACCTGTGCGACAAAATCGTGAACAGTAGCGGGTGGATCGATAATTTCGATACGCAGTGGTTCGATGATTTTGAGGGGAAAGATAACAGAAACGATGAGGAAAAAATTTTAGAAAAACGGAGTATTTTGTCTATAAAAAACAACGATAATTTGTGCCTACCGCACACGTTGGCTTGCGGGGAAGTATTTGTTCGTAAAGATGCGAGCCCTAAATGAGCTAAGGAATGACGCGACATAAAAGAAAAACTTGCGCATCAAAAATATTGCGCGTCGCGATTAATGGTAAAATCAGGAATTGAAATCGCGCCAGATCGCGAATGCGGACTCCGCGAACTCGAAAAGTTACAAACGTTTTATTAAAAACAGAAAATAGCAATTCGTGTGAACATTATAATTTTTTGTACCAACATGCATGCAGAGCCATATGTGATGCATGTTTTGGTACGCCGGGATGCTGTGTGCCTGGAAATAAAAATATAAATTGCAATGATTGCAGACGTAGTTTCTACAACGATGCATGTTACAAAAATCATCGTCAAATAGGTTCCGCGGTTCGAAATAAAAAAAACGCTGCAAAACGAAATTTAAGTAGATCGGTATGCTCGAGTTATTTTGTTTGTGAAACTTGCCATCGCATCGTTAAAAATTAAAAAAAAAACACAAATGTGGTAAATTTTATTGTAAACATGTCGCAGAATTCACTTGTCGAATGATTTGTGCATGATGCAAACCGTGGCACTTAGAGAAAAAACAAAAACGCACCCCGAAAACTGTTTTATTTTTTATGACTTCGAGACGCGCGAAGAAAAACAAAATGGAAGCGCAGTAAAAATTTTAAAACCAATCTTGTGTGTTGCGCAAGTATGCTACGACGCATATTTTTTGGATGAATCGTCGAACCTGTGTGTATTTTGCGAGGTGCGCGAGCATGTGTATACAAGCACAAACTGCGTCGGTCTCTTTCTCGATTTCGCAATTCGAGAGAAGAATATCGGCTTTATCGCGTTTATTTGTATTGTGCATAATGCCAAGACCTTCGATGGCCAATTTATTTTGAAACATTTAGTAGATAACGGTAAAGATCCCGAAGTTATTTTAAATGGTCGGAACATAATACGCATGCAGATCGGAAAAACTATTTTTATTGACTCATTAAATTATATACCGGCAAAGCTTGCATTTTTACCGAAAACTTTTGGCCTCGCAGAGGGTGTTAAGAAAGGATATTTTCCACATCATTTTAATACCATCGAAAACGAAAATTATAAAGGTGTATATTAGGCTGCCAAGTTCCAGGTCCATACTTGAAATTTTCAAATGCGTGTAGCTTGAGCGATGGAGAGACTCAGTAGGAGTACAACGGATTTTGAATTTTTTAAATTGAATAATATTTAATAGGTCCTAAGCGCTTGCAAAGATGCGTGACCTAGTGTAGAAATCGTGTAGCAACGTGACTAAAAAAAGTAATGAGCAGTGGAATGGGACAATAAGCATCATTATCCCAGTCATAAATACTTTATGGTAGGGTCAGGCTTTTCGGGACCTCTCGCTACAGGACCACGTGTAGCACCATGTGTTGTGTCCTCTGCGGAAGGGACCAAGCGCTGTTAAAATCATTACAGCTTATTCCGGAAAAAAATTTGACATTTCACCTACTTTTTGAAACGAAAGCTGGAACTTTAATTTGATGTTTCACTCTGTTCTTAAAACTTTTTTGGCAAAATTCTTTTTGGAATCATTTTTGCATGAATTGAAGAACGCTGTGTCAAAATTTCAAAGTCATCGAAGCAGTGAAAGGTACCTTAAATCGGCTCCAAAGTTGGGTGGTTTTAGTCAAAATATGCACCTGTCAACTTCTTTAATTATTAACATTTTTGCACCAAACTTTTTCGAGCCTATTGCTATCGACACCGTGATAGCAAAAAATCACCATAATTTCATAGTTATATTCGTATAATTGTTTGCCTGTAGTAAATCCTATTTAAAAAAAAGAAATCACAAAGGAGCTACCAAATATTAACCGATTTTAAAAATTCAAAATCCGTTGTGCTTCTACTGAGCCCCTCCATCGCTAAGGCTACACGCATTTGAAAATTTCAAGTATGGACCTGGAACTTGGCAGCCTAGTGTATATCCTCCGGCCGAAACTTGTAGCCCCGATGCCATGAGCGCGCAAGAATGAGAAAATTTTTACGAGTGGTACTCAACGGTCGCCAACGAATTTGAATTTGATTTAAAAAAAGAGCTATTTGAATATTGCCAGCAAAACGTAGTCATCCTGCGTCAAGGTTGCATGCGATTTCGACAAATTTTCTTGGATGTAGCAAATGTCGACCCGTTTGCCGAAAGTGTGACTCTCGCAAGTGCCTGCTCCCGAGTCTATAGAAAAAATTTCATAGAGCGAGACACAATAGGTTTTGTACCTGCGCAAGGATATTTACGAACCGACAGCCACTCTCAAAAATGCATAGAGTGGCTTCTATGGGAAGAGCATAGCGTCGGTCGCGATATCGTACACGCCGGGCGTAGTCCAGAATATCGTTTGATCGAGGGGCCGATTGTCGACGGTTTTTTACCTGTAGATAATGTTAAAGGTATAGTTTATCAGTTTCACGGGTGTTACTGGCACGGGTGTCCAAAATGTTATGAAAACGAACGTTCGAGAGCTCTTGTTGATAAAACAACATTCGAGTTGCGTTACGAAAATACAACTATAATGTCTCGGCGTATACAATAGTATGGATACACGCTTATCGAGATGTGGGAATGCGATTTTGAAAAAAACATTGTAATAAACCTGGATTTTCAAAGATTAATCAAGCAACATCTTCTCGCGCAGAAGAACGTGTCATTGAATCCGCGCGCAGCTTTTTACGGAGAGCGGACTGGTAACGTCGCGACTCTTTATAAAGTAGCTACCGGCGAGCAAATATGATATCTCGATGTTTGCTCTCTATATCCATACATTTGTAAAACAGGTAATTATCCTGTCGGACATCCGAATATATATATATATATAATATATATTTAATATACATATATATATAATATATATTTAATAAATATATATATATATATAATAAACATATATAGGGAGCATGTGTCACGAGCTCGCCAGCGAAAATTTCGAAACGCTTAATCAGAACTTCGAACCTCGTACAGTGCGAGATTCTACCACCGCGCGATCTGTACCACCCGGCGTTACCGTATCGCATGCACAACCGCTTGCTCTTCTCCCTCTGTCACTCGTGCTGCGTCGATTCGAGACAGGGCGCGTGTTGCCGCGAAAATGAAAAAGATAGAATTTTGAGCGGCACGTGGGTTGCTCTCGAGATAAAAAAAGCGTTGGAGTACGGGTACGTATTGATTGTCACACGGTATAACCGTAATACAAATACTGGCGGCTTATTCACCGGGTACATAAATACGTTTTTAAAAATTAAACAAGAGAGTTCGGGTTTCCCAGCGAACGTCGTGACCGATGCGGAGAAAAAAGCATATATCGAAAGTTATGAGTGCGAAGAAGACGTTAAATTAGACATAGCAAAAATACAGAAAAATCCGGGGCTTCGGGCTGTAGCCAAGCTATGCTTAAACGCGCTTTGGGGAAAGTTCGGACAGAGAGGAAACCTATCGCAGACTCAGGTAGTTCGAACCCGTGAAGAACTCTCAAAATTTATTACCAAGCCCGACATTATTATCGGGGCCATCGAGCAGGCTAACAAAGATATTTTGTACATAAATTGGAAGTACATCGACAAGGTAGAGTCAAATTCTCCATGTTCAAATGTCGTTGTTGCTGCATATACAATCGCACAGGCACGATTAACCTTGTATTCATATCTATTTAAATTAGGAACGCGTGTATTGTACTACAATACGGATTCTATTATATATACTAAATGCGATGGCTCGTATGAATATGAACCCCCGACGGGGCCGCACTTAGGTCAGCTCACAAACGAATTGGAAGGGTACGGGCCTGGAGCTTATATAGAGTGTTTTGTTTCCGGGGGACCGAAATTTTACGCATATCTCGTTCGAAAAGCGGATGGCACTGTTCACGGCACGTGTAAAGTCAAAGGTTTCAGACAAAATTATCAAAATAGTGTAAACATTAATTTTAATAGTGTTGTTAAAAGGATTGAAAAGCATAATTTAAAAAATGTAAATAATACAAATCATGCATTAACTATATTAAACAATGTAATTCGACGAACGACAATTCACGAAATTGTATCTGTAGATGAACAAAAAAAATGTTCGATTGTATTGCGAAAAAGATTCAAATCTGCGACACGCTCGTATCCATATAGTTATAAGAAATAAATTTTGTGTATAATTATTTGTACTGTATTTTATGTTTTGTAATAAAATAAATTTTTATAAAAGAATGTTTACTTTTATTATTTTTCAAATGATGCGGATAGTAATGACAGAAAAGCCTCGCGCATTGTAGACGAGTACACAAAAAGCAAAAACGATGTTATGAAGATGTTAGAACGCGTAACACATATTAAACTCGAACAGGTCCCGCGCGGTGTCGATCCTGACGATTGGTTAGATCAAGCTCTTCGTGAAATTGTCGATTACTTGAAAGAAAACACACGTAAATCAACAGATAAAAAGGTTGCGTATAGATTTGTACGCGATCTACATTACACAGACATAAGTTCCATTTTCGAACGTATTCAGCAAAGTAGAAGGGAAATTCCGATAGACGAGTCGTTTAAATTTATAGCCACATATGTTGAAGTGGATGATAAATAAAAAATAAAAAATTATAATTTTTGTACAATTTTATTTATTTCAATACTAGTCTTATATTTCATACATTTTATTCACTTAACACACTCGTACGATCTCTCGTATACAGGTGCTCTCCGCTTGCGTACGCCAGCAGTCAGGCGCCTCTCTCTCTCTCTCTCCTCCACACAGTCGCCCATAGTCTACACAGTTGCACACAGTCCAAGCAGTCACCTCTCTCTCTCTCTCTCTCTCTCTCTCTCTCTCTCTCTCTCTCTCTCTCTATTATGGACCTTGAGTCCCTAGCCTAATAATAAATAATTTCTAATTTTCTAATTTCTCTCTCTCGCGCGCACATAAACGCTCTCACACCTACTCGAGACCGTTCCACGGCTTGTCGCGCGTGAAAATAGACATACGCTGGCCCCGCATATCGTGTACTGCAACTTTAAGCGCTCCGAAAAGGAGATTCACATGCACAATGGAATTATTTCTACCGACACTTGCTAGTAAAATGTACGCAGAGTTTGGCAGGTAGCCTTTAAAGGTAAAGACACCGCGAAGCTTATAACCTTCTACAACATGGGGGAAGAGTTTGCATGTAGCTTAGGGCCAGCAACCATTATATTCAGTGTGCGTCGATACACAGTCCAATGCACATAAAATTGCTCGAGGTGCTAGTAGGAGAAATTCCGCTTCTACCTCGTGGATGCCTTGCAGCTCGTGTATTTTTGTAATATTATAGTGTTCGCCACTGTCCAAATCCAGACATACGCGAGTATCCTCCTTCACAACGCAGCGCACACGCTTCCCCTCCACCAGCGAAGATATCATCATTTTTGGCTGTAATTTTAAAATACGTTATTTTTATAAAGACAACATCATTATAATCATACATCATAATAAAAAGGTAATGAATTTTAAAATTACCTGTAATTCGTAAGTTGACAATTTTTGTAAAAGAAATTTCCCGTTTTCTTCCGGTTGCAAGTGCCACGTTTCAGGACAATAATAATAAAGCGACGCAATTCTGTAGTAATCGAGCATCCCCTACCCTAGCTGAATATATGCCGCATCCTCCTCGATGAGATACACATGAAAAGACGATGGTGTGTAAAAACAAGAAGCCCGCAATTCTTTCTCTTGATACAAGAGAGCATCGATATTACGGCAACCAACGTTGAGTAGCGAGATTGATTCGATTATGACACATTTAGTCTAGATCACCTCTGCTCCTAAACACTTCCGAGTAAATACTGTCACCCCCTGTAGTTTTTCGAGTGGGCCGAGGGTCACTTTTCGACTGCGGCACGAGTTCGATGGGTGATTGGTCGGGGGAGAGCGACTGGCACGTGCCACAGGTAAGCATAATTCCGGAACATTGGAACTGTCAGAAAAGTTAACGGCCGATCTGACAGGCTCTACTGCTGCTGCAGAGTAGCGGTGACAAGCGCTGATCCGCGCCGCCGCTGCCCCCGCCGCTGCCGAGGACTAAATAAACTTGATTTCAAAAATTAATTTAGTTGAAATTGCGCTGTCACGCTAACATCATGGATACGCGATGGGTGCATCCTTGGATAAGTATAATATGTGGGCCTACGTCGTGCGGAAAATCATGGTTTATAAAACGGTTTTTAAATTCTCTCGACCAGATGGCCGATGTAAAATTCGATCGTATTATATTGTATTACGCAGAGTGGCAAGACGGTTACAAAAGTGAAAATTTTTTAAATAACGGTAAATCGATCGAGTTTCGCGAGGGTTTACCCAATCCAGAAGATTATTCAAACGATCTGCATTATAAAAAAATATTAATAATCGACGATTTGATGCGCGAGACTTCTAATCACGTTATCGTCGACCTCATTACGAAAGACTCTCATCAGAAAAATATTTCAGTATTTTTTATAACGCAAAATTTATTTCACAAAGGAATGTATGCTCGAGATATAAGTCTCAATGCACCGTACATTGTGCTATTCAAAAATCCGCGAGACCGCGCACAAATACAACATCTCGCTCGACGAGTCTATCCCGAAGATCCGAAATTTTTAAAAGAGGCGTGTCAGGATGCAACTACAAAACCTTTTGGTTATTTGATGATTGATTGCAAACAGAGCACACTGGACGAATTTAGATTCAGAACGGCCATTTTTCCCGACGACGAGTATCAATATATTTACTTACCAAAGTATACGACAAGCTCACTCGAACAAAGTATTTAATGTAAAAAAGACAAAACGCTACGTATTATTCGTCAGTCGCAGATCAACCATGCTGAAGCGCGCATCGTCGTCTGCATCGGGCGGCTCGGATAGTAGTAGTAAACTATCGTTTGAAAAAAAAATAGATCGCTCTGTTAGATGCTCTTCGACACTTCAATAAAAATCAACGCTTAGCAATTTTGAAAGCCGCCGACGAAAAATTAATAAAATATATTTTCGAGAGCGCTTTAAACATTCTTCACGGTACAGTGACTTTGACAAATCATCAAAAAAGTAAACTGAAAAAACATAAAAACATTTTAAGAAAACTCGCCTCTAAAGCAAAAAATAAAAACGCCTGGAAAAGTAAAAAACGGGTAATAGTGCAAAAAGGTGGTAGTTTTCTCCCATTCTTGTTATCTCCGATACTAGAGGGTGTGCTGTCGATGTTCCGTTAAAATTATTTATAATGGTGAGTATAAAGAAAATGGTATTAATACCAAAGGAGTAGCTCGACACAATACGACAACGAGAGGCGAGTGCGACAATAGGTAGCCATGAGGCGAGCAGCGCCCCTGTGGTGCTAGGGTCTACTCAGACTGTCGGAGATAATCTCACTCGTTTGGACGATGAAATGAAAAAAATTCTCGATTCGAGAACGTAGCCAAACGAGCAAGAACGTTTAAAAGATTATTTGAGTGTTTTACGCCGATATTTACTTTTTGTGGAAGAAAAGCGCGACCCCGTACAGGACGTGAAAGCTGCTGCAGACTGGGAGAGATTATCGGACGAGTTGATTATCCAAAGTGTGGAGTATCGGTGGCGTTGAGTCGTTGAGCAGAGACTGGAGCAAATTCAGCATCGACGAAGACGACGAGGCAAGGGACGATTTTAAGACATCGAAAAAACGTTTCAACGAAAGTGATTTTGATCGTCTTATGGATTCAAAGATTACGCTTAGAAACCGACGTGAACAAGTGCCTTCAACTTCTACACCTACGAAACCATGGTTAAAAGGTCCGTGAACAAACGTTTGAAAAAACAATATTTTGACCCGAAGCGACAGCATTTTCTGGTGCAAGCAATTTGATTCGTAAAAACAAAAATAAAGTTTCTACGGAAAAAATTGAAAAGTGGTTTACGCGTCACGACGCTTACACACTGCACAAGACTGTACGTAGAAAATTTCCTCGACTGTTTTACAACGTGGAAGGAATAGATCAAGTTTGAGAGGCAGATCTTATTCAACTCAACTCTATTAAAGACCGAAACTACGGTCTAGCATACATATTGGTTGTAATCGATGTTTTGTCTAAATTTATGTCTCGAGGTTACAAATGCTTTCAAGAAAATTCTCAAAAACGAACAACATCGGTCGCCGCACACGCTGCAAACGGATCGTGGTAAAGAATTGGCCGGGAAAACGTTTCAAAAATTTCTCAAAGACAACGACATACATTTTCGAACCGTAAGCAACCCCGATGTAAAAGCCGCAGTTGTGGAGCGTTTTAACAGAACTCTAAAGGACTCCATGTACAGATACTTTACTTTCAAGAATACAAAGCGATACATTGACGTTTTACAACTACTGGTTGACGGTTACAACAACGCACCGGATTCTACGATTAAAATGGAACCGGCGAGTGTGACTTTATATAACGCGCACAATACCCGAGACAATTTAGTTGCGCGAGCGCTCCGAAACCAGCCTCGTCGAATAAAATCAAAATATAAAGTAGGTGCACACGTGCGTATAAGTTGAGAAAAAAATATTTTCGAGAAAGGTGCTGAAAAATCTTGGAGCGAAGAAGTATTTAAAATTAAAAAGGTTTGAGGCGGCAAGGTTTATTTATTTACAAACTCGTCGATTTACAAGGCGAAGATATAGAGAGGTTTTTCTATCCGGAATAACTATTTGCTGTACATAAATCGCGTGTCGAGGAGCGCTAGTATAAAATTGACAAAATTTTGCGATCGAAAGGTCGTGGCAAGAATAAGCAATAATTCGTAAGTTGGGTTGGATATCCAGATAAATTTAACTCGTGAATACCAGCTGCAGACTTGAAAAAAATTTTAAAAAATGTATCAGACAAATTTCGCGATAGTTCTCCCGAGCAACAGAGGCGCAAAGTATTTTTCAAACAATACGACTACCTGCTTCTCGACTCACCTGCTCAAAGAGATTGAGCTGTACGGGTGGTGGTACGTAGGCATTTCGGAAATACACATTCCATGCACAACGCTGCATCTGCGGCACGAAGAGTACACTCTCAAAACGAGCGAGAAAGAGGAGCCTCGATACTTTCAGCACGGCACCTACCCCAATATAGGAAGTCTTGTCGACACAATAAACGAGACTCTCGTATTGACGAGTAAAGATAGACTTTGCATGAAATTATTCTACGAGAGAGGTGGTTATGTGTCTATAGGATTACTCGCAAAAGATGGGCATACGAAAATGTGTAAAACACCCGAACTATCTCTCCCCGTACAGCGCTTACTCGGTTTCGAGTTTGGTGTAGAAGCCACAGATACCAGCGAGCAGATTGACAATCATCAAATACGTTTTGTAGGTACACAACCTGCGTGTTTTGCAAGATCAGTTCCAGATCAAATGTTTATGTACAGCAATATATGCGAACCCAGCATAGTTGGCGACACTTTTGCGCCGCTTTTGCGTATAGTCAATGTGGAGCCAAAAAAATTCCAATTTGGTAGTACTATGGTGAAAAGTTACGCTGTGCATTACGTCCCTGTGCTCGTAAACAGATTTCAAATTGTCGACATAGATATAAGAGATAATCTCGGTAAACCGATAGCATTCGAGTTTGGGACGCTGACCGTGGCACTACATTTTAAGAAAGGACAGGTCTAAGTGATTTTTTAAAAATGAGTTTTTACACAGTTTACGATCAATCGGGCTACGGAGGCCGCGGCGTCAATCATGTATACGTTGACTCACCTCGTATGCGTGGCCATGGTCTAGGCTTGTGGTTTTCTGGAATATTTCGAAGTGCATTACCATTCCTCGCCAAGGGCGCTGGAGCTGTCGGCAAGGAGGCTTTGTGTTCAGGCGCTAACGTGCTCGAAGATATTGGCGAGAACGTGTCGTTCAAAGATTCGCTTCGAAATGTCTAAACGAGTCCAGCCATAACCTAAAGAGGAAAGCCAGCGAAAAATTGTCAAAAATGATAGAAGGATCAGGCTATAAACGTCGACGCGCAAAGAGACTAGCTCAGTCTCCATTCGCTCTCGGTCCGCTTCGCATCATATCACGGCGTCGGAAGAAGCGCAGCACTACAGCCGGAATAAAAACCGTTGAAACGATTAAACTGAAAACGCAAGAGTAAGGAGACTACACGGAAGACTACAAAGAGGAGGAAAAAGGCAAGAAAACTAAATCGCGTGATATTTTTGGATGATCAAGTAAAATGGTGAAAATGTCGTTTTTACATAGCCTCAACGCAAACCGCAATAGAATCGAGCAGATGGGTATCTTACAAACCCGTGTCATCGTTGAGTGACGAGAGTCCAATCGAGTTTTGTATAAATTCTCAAAACGAGGATTATTTAGATCTCGCGGATACAGTGATAAGAGTGAATGTCCAGATAACCCCTCTAAGGCTAACCACCGACAAACAAGTACTTTCTACACTCGATATTCAACCAGGTTGATGTTTACTTGAACTAAAAACTTGTCTCACTACCCAATAATGCATACCCGTACCGTGCATATCTCGAAACTCTTTTGAATTATGGACCTGCGGCGAAGCATTCTCATCTATCTACGGCCATGTGGGTGTCTGCTAATGATCCAAAGAATACAGGCTAGGCAGGCATGTCTGTTTAGGACATCTCCACTGTGATATTATGAATCAAGATCGTTTTCTTATAGACGGTGTCGAAGTTCGATTGAGACTTGTGCGCTCCAAACCAGCGTTTTGTTTCATGAACGCGTTAACGGTAGAGTACTCTGTTCATATTGCGGAAGCCACCCTCTTCGTATCACCAGCTGTTTTAACAGCCCACGCAAAGGCATTATCATCGGCGACCGTAAAATATCCCATTAGGCGTGTAGAAGTTCAAACTTTTACTATGCACAGCGGTATAATCGGATATTCTTTGGAAAATGTTATTCTCGGTCAATTACCGAAACGAGTAATTCTCGGCTTTGTCGACAATAAAGCGTTCAATGGAGACCTAAGATTAAATCCGTTTAACTTTCAAAATTTTACAATTATTTTTCTATCTCTCTATGTCGACGGTACGCAAGTACCAAGCAAACTTATGCAGCCCAAATTCGACAAGAAAAACCCCATGTTTGTCGAAGCATACCACACTTTATTCTCCGGCACCGGTATACATTATATGAACGAGGGCAGTGACATTGCACGACGCGAGTATCCCGACGGCTACTGTCTCTTTGCATTCGATCTCACACCCGATCTGTCGGCTCATTACGCGGGCCATTGGAACCTCGTAAAAACGGATCCGTTAGAGTCGAAGTCCGATTCTATAATCCGTAATCTAAAATTATAAACTGCGACGTAGCAATAATTATTGCTGCGTCGTGAACATTATTACACGGCCAGCTGACTCACTCTCGGTGAGTTGACAGCTCCTGGAGCGGAGCCAGCGCTTGGTGGGGTTCGCAGGAGTTGCCTCTGACCGACTGCATGCGGAGCGCAGGATGTGATGTCTCGAGTCACACCTGCGCAGCGCGCCGGCGCTGGGGAGGGGGCACGGCAGGAAGCGAGGTAGTGGCGAGCGCACGCGGTCACCTGCATGAGAGTGTGTGTGTGAGGAAGAGAGGGATATAGTGGCGCGAAGTTGATGGCGTTTGGAGCGCTCAGAGAGTTTGTAAACGCATGACTGAGGCGTGTCGCGGTAGAGTTGACTTTATGTTGACTCTCGGAAGTCATACAGACGTTTAGAGGAATGTATGGGCTAGGTATCTTTGGTGATTCTATAGATATTGTTCTAGTATAATATAGATGATAATAGAGGATTTTGAATATCGCGCGCCCTACAGGTCATCTATAGGTGGAGCCACTGGATGGATATCGACGTGATTAATTGATTGATCGATATCAACAAGAGGGGGCGCGGATTTGCATATAGAGGAAGGATTTAGAGGGAGATAACTCTTTTTCTAGCCAATGACTAAATTAGGATTTGAAAAAGAGGGCGCTGGAGGAACTCACAGATAAGGAAATAGATTGGTGGTAGTTTTAATAAACCAATAGGGGATTCTTCTAGGAAAAAGGACCAATTGTGTAATGTTGGAGGCCGAGACCGCGTTTCCTTGAAGAAGGAGGCTGGGTGGGAAAACGTGGCATCCTTCCTCAAGCAGAACGTCGGCCTCGGCCATTCCGTTCCTGGTGCTCCAAGCAGTTAGTTGTTTTCGGCAGACTATTTTCTTCGGTCACACCATTTTGGGTTCGAGTATTTGGTTGGAGAAGTTCGAGGAGGACCCATCCCTGGTCCTTGATTATTTATTTTGGAGGATTTCGTTATTTCGTGGAGGAAAGGGATATTGGAGAAGTCGAATCTACTGCATTTATAGAGGAATTTTGGTAACACTTTATTATAAATGTTTTTGACAATTACTATCTCTATGGGGGAGATGCAGAGAAGTTAGGTGGCGGTTGAGTGGTTTCAAACATAGAGGAAATTTTCGCGATTTACAGCGGTTGGCCGTTTTCCCTTTAGTATTCAATTTAAAGTAGAATCACCCGTAGAGGAAAGTTTTGCGGCCATTTTTCTAGCAATCACTGGATTTCTTAGAGTTAGTTATATGGTAGCGTGCCCATGATTTTACTTAAATTCAATTTGTTGTTGAACAATTAATCGTGTAACATAATATGACAATATATCTGTGTTCTGTTAACGTTAATTACTGGTATTCGATATTTGCTTTATCCAATTGCCATCACCATCCCGCTTTTCATCACTTGTAGGAACATCACGAGCCGGAGAAAAAGAGTCAGCCGCGCAAAATAAATAATTTGTACACTAACGGGAATTCTTGTGCGGGCGAGCTAAATTCCACGTTACAAAACTGTATCCTCTACGCAGAGTTTGACAACGTTTTAGAAATAGATGCAGCACGCCAAGTGGTAAGAGACTATAACTCGTAGGGGCCCCAGCAGAGAGAGAGGGAGCGCGGAAGACTCCGAGCTTTGGTAGACCGCTTTGTCCCCCTGCTGTCTTGTGGCAGTCCGATTTGAACCCCCGCGAGCTACACGTACTAGCTCTTCGTCTACGTATAATGGAGAAGACCGACTATATCATCAACATTCCACGATTTAAACGGCGATATTCTACCCAAAGAAATTGCTTTTTTGGTGGTTCATAGTAATTTTATTGCACACTAGATTGTGAAACCACCATACAACTGCGACGCACTTTCTAAAGGAATACTTGCTACAAATACAAATCTAGCGTGCTATCATCACGGGATCGAGTGGTTCGACGGTGAGAGTAGTAGGGGCTGGGCGGCTACTGCCCCAGGTGGGTACGGCCCTACTTTTTACCGACCACGGGTAAATGATTCCTACATTACCGACCAATTGGTAAAACAGGATTCCTGTAATACCCCCTGTTTGATCGGCTGATCCACTCCCAGCGCCCCATTGCAGACCCCAGCGAGTTGCCTAACCGCCCACTCCCTGTTTACAGCGAGCTATCCTGTTTTATTGACCAGGCGAGCTGTCCCCAAAACTGTTCCCAAGCAGACTATGGAGGAAGGATAATTGGGTGTAAATAAAACAATTTATTTTATTAAAAACAGATTTACAATTTATTTTATACTACAAACATAGCTCATACAATTTTATATAGCCTTCTCGGCCGGGACAAGAATGTTTATTCGTTGAGAAGATACTAGTACACTTTTTCCAAACAGAATCTTTAGTTTTTTCATCGGTAGTAGATTTATCCAACTTATCATAACCATGCTTTTCGGGCACAGAGTTTGTATTGCTAGAATACTTATCCATGCTTATTTAGTTCAAGTAATAGTTTGTTTATTGTCTCAATATTAACGGTAAGTGTCCTTAGCTTTTCATCAATTTCATCTCTGTGTAATTCAACTATTTCGTCTAATTTAGATATTTCAGTTTTTAAATCAGATTTTATAGTTTGAGTAACACTGCAGAGTGCTTAAATTTATAGCGTCGTTTAGTTCTTTAGGATCTGCTACATTGCACAATCTCTTGTCTTCTAAACTATACTGACTATCAGGAGTGAGTTTATATCCTATGCCGGGAGGTCCTTTTAAGGTATTAAAATGTCGTCCAAACAAGTCAACGCTCATCTTTGAAATTAATTAAATCAGTGTTGGTGCCATTACTCGGACTTTCTATAACTCGTTATTTCTATAACTTGAGAATGAATCTTGAAAATCAGAGTTTTGTGTTTTTGAA
This sequence comes from Philotrypesis tridentata, assembly GCA_018906965.1. Lineage (NCBI taxonomy): Eukaryota > Metazoa > Arthropoda > Insecta > Hymenoptera > Pteromalidae > Philotrypesis > Philotrypesis tridentata. The sequence goes on from JACCIB010001092.1 coordinate 42,200, forward strand.
TCTTTTTGACTATTTGTCGCTGTTTCTTGATACGAAACCTAAGTTTTTTCATTCAATTTTTCCGACTCGTCGAGAAATTGATGTTCCTCGCCTCCTTTTCCCGCTGATGCGAAGCATTTCTTCCACTTATCCATATCGCATGTTTTAGCTATTAATAATCGACTGACAAGTTCATTGTGAATCATCACATATTTATAGTCAACGTCTTGGGGTGGGGGGAATCCTATTTTTTTTCTTTATTTCCACAAATATATCAGAATTTTCTACAGCCTTATAATACTTCCATTGAGTTGATTTATCATCATCTTTCTTTTTCTCATTGCTCGAATTGTTGTTGCTGCTGCTATTTTGAGCCATAGCTGACTAACTAACTAGTTTTTATCATACAAGCTTTATATACAGTTTCATACAAGTTTCTTTACATCGCCGCTTATAGGATTATACGTTACAATGCAATCATGCAAAATTAAACAATACGCTGTTGTATTCGTAGGTACATTATTTTTACATTCAAATTCAAGACGAACGTCTACAGCTGCCTATTTAATAGACTCGTTTTATTTGGAACAATCAATGACTATGTGAGGTGCAAACTCTTTAAAATCTGTCTTACTTAAAAGCGGGTCTATTTTAGCGCTTTAAGTATAGTATGCATTTTGAAATTTTGCGTACATATCATAAAGTAAAGCATACTGATTATTTGAAATATCAAGATTGAGATTTCCGTATAGATAACTCTGAGAGTTGAGAAAGAGTTTTACATTACTAATATTACAATGATCAAATAAGCTGGCATTAATTGTTTTGCTTGCTTTTCTCGCTGTTTGGAAGCCAAGAATAATAAAGCGTGGTTTCTCCAATTGATTTGATGTTTTTATTGTCCAAATATGTTGCCTCGTTGTCGGAAGAACCGGATACTCGTACAGCTCCCATGAACGGAAACTCATAGGAATTGGTGCATCTTTTTGAATGTAGTTGAATAGTTGTATTTTTCTTCGATCTGATAGTACGACGTAAGGCATTAACTACTCTATACGAGCGAGCTCAATTTTAAAGTTTTCGTAGGAAGCTGCTGCTCCCGCTGGTCATGTAGATGTTTGCACTTCTCGATCTTGTAAGAATAAGTTCATGTTTCACATTTACTACAATTTTCTGATAATCTTCAGCAAAACCAAAAATCAATGATAGAGGAATTGTGACATCAAAGTTTCCATTAGCATCGGTTATTTTTCCTAATTCTGAAATGTTGGTCCAGCCCGAATTTTGAAGATGTGTAAGCTGACTTGGTGAGAAAGAGGTGTAGCCTTTCATCAAGGTTGTTATAGCAACATTTTTACAGCGATCGATCTCAATCGCATTCATCTCATATCGAATTTCCTCGAAAAGATGACTGATGGCATTTAGTATTTGTTAGAGCACTACCATCCGCTTTGGTAATTTTACCAGAAATATGTAGAGAACTTTTGGATGGTAGTACACACAAATCTTGATGCTGAATTGCTATTCTAATTTCATCATTCTGATTGTATGCGTATGAGGTGTATGGCTGATGAGCATGCACCTCATAATGTGAAACAGACTAATCAAAGATGATTGGAGCTTGTACATTAAGAACTTCCTCCATCTTTCTTCATACAACAAATAAATGTACAAGTTATTTTTTCAATATTTTTTTCTTTCCTGTCTTCTTCCACCACGCTGTTGAACTAGGAGACCAAGATTTCGAAGAAGCTGTTGATTTTGTTGTGTTAGTCGTTTGACTAATCGTTGCGGACTGGCTATCTGCTGACAAACTGAGCCGCTAATATAGCTTTTATTAGCATTGAAAACAATTATTAGCATTGAATACCCATTTTATGTGCTTTTTAAATGCAAACGAATCGTAATAATTTCTCCTCGAAGGTTAATCAAATCACCATCTTAATCTACTATACGTAGTTGTAAGTGATCAATTATTTTTACTGATACTGGTAAGCATATTATTTGTTTAGGAACTCCAATTATCTTGTAGCCAGCTGGTACAGCTGGGAAAAATTCGTGTATTGTATGAACTTTTTTTTGATTTACGTATGCTCCTGTTGTAATGTTACATTCAACTCGTAGAGCGTTTACTTTGAGAATAGTTACAGGTAAATCTGAGTAGTGACTTATATAGGGTTTCAAAGTTCTTGGAGTGAAACCCAGTAGACGAGGAATAGAGTCTCTTGGTCGAAAATCTACTTCATTAGTGTACTCGATCAAGCCGCGTAAGTTATTATTATTCGGCTTTATACTAATTTTTACACCTCAAGCATCAAGAAACCCTTGCAGCGACCGTTCAATATCTTCAATGTCAGAACTGCCACTAGGAATTTCAATAATTTCTCGACCAACATAAAACTTGTTACAATTTACATCAATATTCGGTATAGAATTAAAAGTGAGTAATTCAACAAGTCCAAGACTGTATAGTTTATCCTTATTCAATTCTATTGGAGGAGAATAGTGAGTTTCAAGAACTGAGGGGGTGCCTGAAAGGCTCAGTATTATCGGCTCAACAACCATCTTCAGAATACTTATTCCAAAGCTCACTTTCTCTTTTTATAGAGACAAAAATTATCTTTGCGATTGAGCTGATTACAGAGAAATTTAAGGCAAAGATGACCGCAGATGAATGTTGAAAATTCTTGATATCTTTGATAATTGTACTTGACTTGAGAAACTTTCCAATAGTTCATAAGATCAAGAGGTGGTTGTAAATCTCCAAAGCTGTCAAAGTATATAAATTCTTTACCATTTTTTCGATAAGCTACCCAATGTGTGCATGATCCACTCACATCATCTAGATTTATAATTGCTGACTCCTTCACACGACAACCGTTGGAAGGTAAATCATTTCGCACGAAAACTCCACGAAAATTTGTTATTTTCATTAATTTTGCATATTTGAGTATATCGTAGTCGGTAAGTGCACGTTTTGGCCGTTTTACTTCAATGAAGTTTTTTTTCTTCTTCTTCCTTCCTTCAGAGAGATACCAAAACCTTTTTGGTAAGGTCTCAAAAACAATCCTTTACCCAGCATCATTTTTTCAACTTTTCCATTATGCTTCTTTTGCTCTTCTAATTGTTTTTTAGCATCATTTGCTCTATTTATTGCTTGAGCAATTCCAGCAGCTCCTCCTGCAAGTGAGCCTACTGCACTAAGACTTGCAAAAAGGGGAATAAGCGCTGGAAGAAAGCCACCTACTCTATGGGGAACAGCCAAAATGCGTGGAACACTAACTTTACTTTTACCACCGACTTTTTTCACTTGTTCTCGTGCACTCTTTAATGCTGACTTAATCATAGAGCGAGCATTATTGCTAGGAATGGTAGATTTTGATAGTGATTGAACTTAATTTTTTTAATGTAATCTTTTTCTTTCTCTTTGAAATCCTTTTTTTACATCTGCCTCCTCCTCCAACATCCATACCAAACTTTGATTTTAACTTCATAGCACTTGTTACAACAAAGTCTGCCGCTTTTTCTTTCAAACTAGCGTCATTAGATTTTAATCGATTCCAAGCCTTTTCTGCTAAAATTTTATCAGCAACGTTTCTTTCCAGAATGTTATCTCGATTTTTCGAGTAAGCAATGTCGTGTTCTTTACAAGAAGCGTCAAGAGGATTAATTCCAGAATCACTACGAGCTAAACGTTTTGCTAACTTGGTACCTGGACCGCAGTGCTCATAACCTGGGAGATGAAGTTCAACGGGTAGTTTGTTTATCAATGTATTCACTAATCCTGAACCTCGTTTTCTTTGCATGATGCTGTCTGTAAACAAGCTCATGCGAGACTGACTGTAAAAAGGTATACTGTTTCGAGTTAGTGTGTTTTGTGAGATGGATCTGAAAAAACAGTCTGCAAAACTGCCAGTAATCAATTTCGATCTTTTGACTCAACAGCATCAGAAAAATAATCGTCATGGAAAATTATTACCAAATAGTATAAGAGCAGTATTTTGCGGACCATCAAATTGTGGAAAAACGAACGCTCTTTTGTCTCTAATCATTCATCCTAACGGTCTGAAATTTGAAAATATTTACGCTTATTCAAAATCTCTAAATCAACCAAAATATAAATTTTTGGAAAAACTTTTGGAGCCTCTCGATGGTATCGAATACTTTTCTTTTGGCGAGCATGATCTTGTTGTGTCACCCGATGAAGCTCGACCAAATTCAATTTTCATATTTGATGACATTGCCTGTGAAAAACAAAATAACGTTAAAGCTTTTTACTTCATGGGTAGACATAAAAATGTAGATTGTTTTTACTTGTATCAACCGTATGCACAAGTACCGAAACATTTAGTGCGTGACAGTGTCAACTTATTGGTGATTTTTCGTCAAGACGATATGAACTTGAAACATGTTTATAATGATCATGTTAATACTGATATGTCGTATCAACGTTTCAAGGATATTTGTTCAATGTGTTGGAATGATTGTAATCACAACTTTCTCATTATTGACAAAGATCGTAATATAGACGATGGTCGCTACAGCAAAGGCTTTGATCAATTTGTAATAAATATACAGATTATGGGAAAAATGTAGCATTTTATTGTGAAACTTGAAACTATGAAGTTGACTGAGTTTAACCAACAAACTGCTGTCTTACGGGAAGTTGAGAAAGCTCGCAATGCTGTGAAAAGAAAGTACGATTCATTAAAATTGCATAAATTGGAAGTGGAAAAAAATGTAAGTGACTCGTTTCAGCCAATAGTGAAATCATTGAAAAAGCTTGTTGATGTCACCGAAAATAAAATAAAACAAGAAATAAATTTACCTCCAGTCAAGAAAGAAGTGAGACCAAAGAAGAGAATTAAAAACTTGAGCATAGTACTTCAAACAGTGATGATGATGATAATGATGATAATTTTCCTGAATCAGATTTTGAGTCTGCTGTTAATTATTCAACAGATGAGCTAGAAAAAACTATTGTAAAAACAGATGATGAAAATGTGAAAATGTTGCTTAGTGGAGACACAAAATCTTTAGATACAGTATACAGAGTGCGGAAAATGCGAGATGATTCACAATGGATTGGAGATACTCCAATAACTTTTGAATCAAATAAAATTATCATTGGTAATAAAGAATATGCGAAAGCTGCAGGACTAGTAGAGTTGTTATTTAAAAAGGTACCTAATGCCTCACTAATCACTGACAATGATAAAAAAAATGATGCTATGATTTTAAAAGATACAAATGCTCACAAAAAGTACTATAAAGCAAATGAGAGCGTTCGCAAAACATCGAGTAAGAAATATATGAATTCTATAAGTAAAATTCTAAAGCTTCAATCACGTAAAATTGGAAAGGGCTTATACAAAATCGCTCAAAGATCCCCTCATACGGATTATCGCTACTGGGATGATCCAAACGAGCTTGTAGATCGTCTAAGATTACTTATAGCTGAAACGTCTGCTGGTAACAATAATCACGTTAATGAAATACAAGCAATTATTGAGGAGCTTCGTGAGGCAGGGATTATTAGTTCAGTATTAAAATGAGCATCGATGTGTTTGGACGTCAGTTGGTTCACGCAGATTGATCGCGAGGGCCACCTGGAATAGGATTCAAGCTTACTAGTGATGGAAATTTTGATTTGTACAATCGATTATTGTGTAATGTAGGTAATGCTGCTGAACAAAATGATGCAATAAACTTAAATTCTGTGCAAAAATTGGTAAAAGACGAAACAGAAAAATTGCTTGAAGATTTTCGGAGTGTTTTGAACAATAAAATTCAAAACATTGAATCTGAAATTCTGCAGATAACAAACATACTATCAGATTTAAAAGAGAAGACAACAAATGAAAGCAAAATTAGTGTACGAACTTCATAAGCCTGCAAGGCGTAATTATCCACGCCACTCATTCCTCCTTAAAGATATTGACGAAACTTGGCAGGCAGATCTTGTTGAAATGATTCCTTATGCCAAGCAGAATAAAGGTTTTAAATACTTACTCACAGTAATTCATACATTTTCAAAGTACGCTTGGACTGCACCAATCAAGGATAAAAGTGGAAAATGTGTAGCTGAAGCTATGAAATACATACTTTTGCAAAAAAGAGTACCCAAGAATTTACAGACGGATCGAGGAAAAGAATTTTACAATAAAGATTTTCAAAAATTAATGAAAAGTTATAAAATCCATTTGTATTCTACGTATAGTAATCTTAAAGCATCAATTTGTGAACGTTTTAATCGTACTCTAAAAAGCAAAATGTGGAAATTGTTTAGTCTGCAAGGTACATACAAATGACTAGAAAGTTTACAGGATTTAACTTTACAGTATAAAAATAGTCATCATCGAACAATAGGAATAAAGCCTGTAGAAGTGAATGAAGATAAAGTTAATCATATAATGAATCGAGTAAAAAGTTCAAATCTTTTCAAACGAGCTAAATTTAAAATTAGAGATCAAGTACGTGTTAGCAGAATCAAGGGTGTTTTCGACAAGGGCTATACTCCCAATTGGTCAACTGAAGTCTTCACGGTAACAAAAATTTCAAATACAAAACCCTACACCTATCATCTAAATGATTATCAAGACAAGCCAATCGCTGGAGGATTCTATGAAGAGGAACTTCTCAAGACTAAACATCCAAATGTTTAATTAATTGACAAAGTTTTAAAAAAAAGTGGTAATAGAATTTATGTAAAATGGTTAGGTTTTGATAATTCTCACAACAGTTGGATAAATAAAAATGATATGTAGATAAAAATAAACTGCATTTATTTATTTATTTCCCTCAATTTTTTCAATAGTACAGGGATTATAATAGCATTTGTTTGATCAATTCTTCTATTGAAACGTTCTCGATCTCGTGCTACCTGCTCCCATTTTCCACATCGAGCTTCATGATGAGCAAATCTCCAAGTGTTTATAATATGAATAGTTGGCTCATCATTAAATCGAACACGCTTTTTACTGAAATGAAACGCATTAAGTGATGTATAAAAAAGAAAAAGTATTTTAGAACTTACCCATTATTTGCTATTTTATAATGACCCCAAACTAGCGTATCAGTGCTATTATCTTGAAGAAATCTCTTATCGTCATAAGGGTTAAGTGCAACCTTCTACTTTCTCACAGTCTCAACCTTGTGAAGTTTCGATCTTATCGCATACTGCTCTCGACTCTGAATGCGTGAATTTGTCCATTGCACTCATCCTTCATTAGTCCAACAACTTTTTTATTAATACGTGTCATATTAAATATATTTTCTACAAAATAATCAGATGTATCAAACTTGTCAATATTTTCTTTCATATCTTCATAGAAATCATTGCATTTGATAGCGTATATGAGACTATCAGTATCTGTATAAAGTAATTTACAATTATCTTTATATATTTTTCGCATATAGTTATAATGAAAATCATACATATGTGCCTTTGAAAGATCTAGAACTGTAAGTCCAACATAAATTGGCTTTTTAATCAGTATATCAGTTTTATTCATTTGTATAGCAACTAGATTTTCGTTAAATATAGCACTGCTATGAAAGTTTGGACTTGAAATTTGAACCTCAACACCATATCTTCCTTCATATTTACTCATAAGTTTTACTGAAACTCTTTTTCTAACATTTTCCATAGTCTTACCAAATACTGCATTGACTTAAGCCGCCTCTGATTCCAAGCTCTACAAAAAGTACCATATCAATATCGGTTAAAAGCTTTAGTTTTATTCCTGTATATTTGAGCATTGCATCCCAAGAGAAACCTGGAGTTGTATAATAATGAGCAGGATCGAGACTGTAGACTCTCATACTTTGATCTCTAAAATTCTCAGAAACATCAGCTAAAAGTAAGACATCAGTTTTCATGTAGAGATTGGAGTATTCACCAATTCTTTTCACATTAAATGATTTCCATACATTTTTAGCATGCTCATAATCCTCATCAGATATGTGTGAATCATTGAGCTTACTGAAAAAGTCATCTTTTTCAGGCAATTTATACTCTTCCAATTTTTCCCATGAGCTGATGTATACTCGTAGGGTAAAACCCCTTTTCTTGTTAACAGATGAATTTGTTCTCGGCTAAGCTCGCTAAATTCTTTATTAATAACTTTGTAGTCTTCTAAATATGATACCAGTTTTGCTAATGATGAAGGCATGAATCTGAATGAATCTGAAAATCTAAATTTTATTGAACTATATTCTACATGCTTTGTAAAAGAAATATATTTCTCTTTTGTTAGAGGGAGTAAATCAATTTGTCCGGGGAAATGATTTGAAACGTCGGATATGATAAAATGTGCATCATAACCACTCAAATTATGAAATACAACAGGAACTATTTTCGAATCCTGATAGTTTAAGTTGCATGTACTATGTGCAGATCCTCGATACTTTCCAGTAAGATGACAATGATCACGCACTTTTTCACAAATATGACATTGAATTGCGATAGTCAGTTATTTCAACTTGAGATAAAATTGGCATAGGTAAAGGATTATCGTATAAATTAGTTATTAGTTCTTCTATTTTTTTCAATTATTCAGAAACCCATAAAGATACTTCACGACCTCTATAAAAACTATATTTCGATAAAGAATTGTCGTAACTGCATTTAAAATAAGATCCTACACTGTATATCTGATGACTCTCCACTGATTGCGTATTAGTGATTTTTTCTTATCTTATACGTTTTAACAAACACTCACAATCTGCATAGATGATGAAAGGCAATTTTTCATTAAATCGATGATTTTTAAATTGAATTATATCATTTCCAGGTCCGGGTAATCTAATTTTGCAGTTATTTAATATTTTACAATGTTCTTCCTGTTGAGACAAACTATCTTCTTTGTAAAAAAAATTCAAGCATCTATCGCAAATGAATAATTTTCGTTTTTTGTTTGTAAAATCATTGCTAATTAAGCGTGAAAGATTTTTTATGTACACATAATGTGATTCTGCTATGAATTTATCATTTTCATCTAAATTATCATTTTGCTGTGTTATTAAGAGAAGATTTACATGATTATTCTTTTTGAAAGCTGTTAAATATAGAGGTACAATATTTTTATTGTCTAACCCGAAAACATTTATCGAAATAAAACTGTTTTGTTTTTCAAATTGTGGTATATCTGTCTCAATGCTACTGGAAATTCAATATCTTTCATATTTAATATATGCTCATATTTGATGTATTTGCTTAATCTATCAGAATGTTTTTTGTCTTCGGTAGTATATAGCGCAGATAAAATCGCCCATACAAAACATTTGTTATCATAATTTTTTACATTAATACATGCTTTTCTTTTTAATAAAAATTCTGGTAAAGGTATGTATGAGCTACCAGTACGCAATGGATTAAATTGGTTGACATTTATTTCTATACTCTCAATAGAATGAAAAGTCCAGCCTGAATCACGCTCTTGAAACTCTTCAATATTTGTGAGTAAAGGTTCAGCGACATTAGCTTTAAACCATTTATTCAAGACTGTTCCAAATAAAATTTCGTGATTTTCTGTATTGAAATGTTTAATTTCAATACATTCTTCTTCTCCATTACATGTTTTTTTAAATTTACATGATAAAACTGTATTAACTTTCAAAGCTTTAATATTATCACGCATCATACGTTTTATTTTGCGTGAAAATAATGTTGAGGAATCTTGTAGGAATTCCACTAGATCTATGTATGTTAAATTAGCTATAATAGCTGTTTTCATCCGATTTTTAAATGCGCTATCCATGTCAATCCAACGAATACGGTTACTTTTCCTCGTAGCTTGCAATCATCCACTATCACTTTTACTCCGATTAATGGTTTCAAGCCTTGCTCTCATACATTCTGTTTTTGCAATTATTAACAACATACTCTGTTTCTGTTGTACATATAAATATTCACTTTTAAGAACATTCTTCAAAGTTTTTATGCAACGTGAGTAATAAATTTTCCATCGTCTAATAGTTGCAAAATCAGTTGATCTGTTTAACAATTTTTCAGCTTGTTCCAATGATTTGACAAGTTGTTCATATTTTTCTATCATATCCATGGTTCAATTCCTAATAAAGAAAAAAATATTTAATTGAACTGAATTTATACATTTTGTTTTAAATTAATGAATAAATACAAGTGTGCTTCATACAAGAGGGAGTGAGAAGAAGAAGCGAGAGAGAGCGCGCGCGAGGGTTAGAGAGAACGCATGATAAGATTTTCATCTCTACGGGACAGACTAGCATTTGCACGAGCAGGATCGTTTCTTAGTAGCATTTCAAAATTTCGGTGAGTATTTTTGTAAAGAATCTGCCTAAAATATTGAATAAATAATAATAATAATTTATCATTGTTTCAGAAAAAAATGTCTAGTTCTAAAACATACACTACGCCAGATATTTCACTCGAGCAATTGGATGAGTGGTTAAGTGAAGGAGGAGCAGAATATATATATTATAGCGAGCTACCCGAATGGTATCGCCCTAAACAGCAGACACCAGTAAATTACTGGGCTGCAATAATTGGCGATCAAGAGGAACTGCCAAAGTTTAATCCAGTAGAACAACCACAGCAGCAACAACAGCAGCCGCAACAACAACAGCAGCAGCAACAACAACAGCAACAGCAAAATTCAATACCCGATAGTCCGGCATCACCGACTCTACATCGGGTTCATATAGTAATTCGACAGCCAGCCCCAGCCTACCCTTTAAGCCCGGAAGCCCGGAAGCCAATTTTATAAACATGAATGTGCGTTCTTTGCATACGAGAAAGAAAAATGTGTGTGTATGTGTGTGTACGCTCAGTTTTGGACGAGAGAGAAAATGTGTGCACACTTTTGTGTACGAGAGAGAGAGAGAGAGAGAGAGAATGTGTAATAATACGCGACAAAAATTAATAAAGTATAGGTTTGTATTTTAATTAAAATAGTTTTCTTAGATTATAAATTTATAGTATAAGCTTTATTAGTCTGCTTTTGTATTTTTGAATTTTTATATTTTGACTAAGAATTATAATGTAATTTTTTGTATCTAAGGTGTATTGACTGTTTATAATAAAATACATAAATAAATAAACAATATACATCAATTTTATGTTTTATTTTTCAACCTTATAGTCATTAGTAGTTAATAATAATAATAACAATAATAATAATAATTAAACAATTTGCATTTAACCTCTTTTGTTTTTTTTCGCGATTTTGTGTGTGAGAGAATGTATGTGTGTGCACTATTTGTACAGTCAGTAAATGAGCAGACGTGTGTAGCAACCAATATTATTGTTATTATTATTATTATTATTGTTAATATTATTATTATTATTGACTACTAATGACTATAAGATTAAAAAATAAAAAAAAACATTAAATTCATGATTATTGTTTATTTATTTATTTATTTATAAATAAACTCTAGAGAGAGAGAGAGAGAGAGAGAGAGAGAGAGAGAGGGATAAAATGAGAAAAAAAGCATTTGATTAGAAATATATTTATAGAATAGAGTATAAATTTTTATAAAATAATACAATAGAATACATTCTTATAAAACAATATAAATTTATCGCCTTTTATTTTTTTTTAACTTACTGCTATTACACTTTTTTTCGTTCTGTTTATACGTTGTTTTAAATTTTTTAGACCTTTTTTATCACTTAAGAATTTAATCAAACACTCTATTGCAATATTTAGACATTTAATTTCATACGCGTTATTCATCAACTCGGCATATATGTCCTCATGGAGATATTGCAACGGCACATTTTGCTCATCAATTGTGATATCAGAATTTGTGCTAGCATTTTCAATATTACAATCGACTTGTTGTTCTTCAATGTTTGATTCAATATTTTCACTGGAATCACGTTTTTTTACTGTGAGCTCGAGCGGCTGCTCCTCATCAATTGGAAGATCGAGCGGCTGCTCGTCCTTGACAATTGGTGGGGTCTCTGCAGGCTTGCGAGCTGGCAGGACCAGTAGCTCCTCGAGGGGCAACGCAACGTCCTCGACAGAAAGAACAATTGGTTTCCTATGCTGCGGCTGCAGTAGCTGCTGCTCGAGATGCAGTTGCTGTTGCTGCTCAGACTACAGTTGCTGCTGATGCTGCTGCTGGTAGTGCTGCTGCTCGAGCTGCAGTTGCTGTTGCTGACGCTGTAGTTGCTGGTGCTACTCAGGCTGCAGTTGCTGTTGCTGCTGGAACTGTTCCTGCACTTGAACCGGTTGCAACTCCGCAGTAGGAATGGATTGATGATTAAATAAACTATTCAAGATTTCATTAAACATTCCATTTTGATCATCATCAATTGAGACTTCATATACTGGGAAGCCTTACATATCAACACATTGTCCATTCTGTAAATAAATAAAAATTTATTAAATCATGATTAAAAAATAATTGAAATTAATATTATTAAAATGTTAAAAAACAATCTTATGTTTATCGGCATCTCGAAATCTCCAGAGACCAGCTCACTGTGTTGTTTATTTATCTGAAAAAATAAATAAACAAATGAATAATAATATTTTATAAAGTGTAATATTATTTATATTAGAGTGAATGAGAGAGAGAGAGAGAGAGAGAGAGATAATCTGTGTGTGTGCGCGCGCCACTTGAATCAGCGAGAGAGAATATGTGTGTGTGCGCGCGCTACTTGTATGCGAGAGAATATGTGTGTGTGTACGCGCACTACTTGTATGAGAGACAGAATATGTATGTGCGCGCGCTATTTGTACGAGAGAGTTAGAATATGTGTGTGCGCGCTACTTGTATGAGAGAGAGAGAGAGAGAGAGTGCTACCGAGAGAGCGCGCGAGAGAGAGAGAGAGAGAGAGTGCTACCGAGAGAGCGCGAGAGAGAGAGAGAGAGAGCGTGTAAAAATGTGTGTGTACATGCATGCAAGTAAATATATAAAATTAAATAACTTTGACTTACATTTTTTTGCTCCATGTTGATTGTTGCACTAATCAATTTTGCAGTAGAATGACACTATTGTAGAAGTCGAACGAAACACTATGTATAAGTATACGATCTGATCTTGCTGAAAGCTACAGCTCAAATGACTCTAGTCCTTCGAAAGAAAATTCTATCGTCTCGAAAATGTGTCGGGTCGGGTGGGGGTTGATAAGCACTCACAAGATTTTAAAAGGGACAAGGTACATATCTGTTTTCGTAAATCTATGGTGTTGTTACCCTAAGAGTTAATTTATAAATATATTGTTTACTAAAACTTTACACATTTATGAATACATTGTAAAATTTTGCACATAAGTTCAGCAAAAATGGTCAAAATCAACTCCAGAGCGCGTCATTTATATGCTTGCTTAAGGGGTTATGACAGTGTAAAAATAAAATAGATAGATAATAAAAATAGATATATAGATGCCCTAAAAACTATATTTTTGCTTTCAAATACAAGTATTATACATCACTTTTATGCATAAATAATATGCATAACGTGAGTGTAACATTTAAAAACAATTAAAGGTATTTGTTTACCAAAAATCATGATTTTCATCACTTTTATTTACTTGCCGCATGTTTCTGATGGAACCGTACCATCAATCCTGATGGATCAAAGTGCCAAATCTTCATTATGAGACTGGTCTCAGAGTAAGTGGAATAGATTCCTGAACACAAAATTAATATAACTAATTAAACATATATTGACAATATTAGTAATTATAGTGAATGTTACATATGTAAAAATACGTCATATTTACTTTGCACTTACCTTTGCTAATTCTGCTCCACTCAGTTTGTGAACTTACTCATAAAAAAGGTTTTCCACTTTGGTTCATTATGATTGATAGTACGGTTCCTTCAGACAGCTGCGGCAAGTACACAAAAAGCATGAAAAAACTAAATTGAGTAAAAGGCATTTAAAGTTTATTATGTAAATCATACAAATGAACTCAGCTATACTTACAGAAAACTATCTGGCATACCTTGATTTGCTTTTGGTACTCAAATATACATACAATTAAGTATATTTGGTGGTACGCGCCTATCATGCTGTGTGATAATAGCATTTAGAAGCTGAAAATAAAATAAAAATTATGGTTAGCTATTCATAATCAAGTTATGTTTATGAATTACAGTTACATACAATACTTACCATTATTAAATACACTTCAAGTTCTTAAAAAGTACGCAAAATAATACTTCAAGCAGTCAATAGAAGCTCTTATCTTGCTGGCTTGCACCCGTATACCTAAAAGCAAAAAATAAACCAACAAAGAAAAAAGCTCATTATGAACACTGTTATTACTAATTAGTTTCCAATACTTATCTGAATAATTTTTGTACTCTGCAGAAGCTCTTGCACTTTTACAATACCACTAAGGTTATAAGCATTGCTACAGCAGTTAGCAGACTAACTGCACTGATCTAGTGTTTTGGATGAAAAACAGCTGTTTGGCTGCTTTCAGCTGCTTTGCAGAAAATTCTACTATACCGATCAAACAGTAATCTTCATTCTCGACCTGATGCTGTGAGGCACAACCTGTTGGAGTGGCCAATTCAACTTTGTTGAATGCCTTTACTTTAACACATTGAGTTTAGTAACATAAAATCACACATAGAAAAATTAATTTTACGGATTTTATTTATTTTACAGAAATAAATTAATAACTCTTGAAAAAAAACGGTTTGTAAAACGATTTTTAAGTCATATTTTCAGTAAGATTTCTTATGAAATTACTCTGTAAAAAGTGGGTTAGAATAAGCCTTTCCACAAGTTTGGCCTAATTAAAATATTTAAAAATCACGATTTTTCAAAAATTTACTTGAAACAGATTTATTAGTTTTTTTGTTGATATCTTCGAGGCAAATTTTTTTTAGCCAAAAACGGCTTTCAGGGCCATATTCTACAGACTATTAACTATGAAAAAAGTTAATAAAAAAAATGGGTATTTTCAAAATTTTAACACTGTCATAACCCCTTAAGTAGGAAAAAAACTTTGTGAGAGGGAGGGGGGGATTTTTTGCGAATTTAATATATGTGACTGTCCGCAAAGGGTTAATATTGGCTTAAAAAGCATTGAAAATATACGATTGTGTGCCCACTCATTATAGCTCGGTAAACAATGTATTTAGAATGTAAGAAAGATCCACTCCATAGTACAGCGAGAAACTTGCTTTTCGGCTTATCATACTCATATATCTAGGGTCTAAGTGAGAACCAAAGAGGATACGATTCATATACGTTTGATTGCTCACTTTACCTGGAGGAGAGAGGACTGTCGTGGACGGAAAATGACATAGAGCAGTGAGAACAGTGAGAGCACGTTTTTATGTGCGGGATACACAGCCTAGCTTTTTGCGCCTGGCGCCTCAGCTAGAAGGTTAAAGCTATGCGTTGAGCATTGGGGAGATAATGCATGCGCGAGTATACTTACCAGTGTTATACACTGCGCAGCGAGCTGAAAAGGTTCGTTACCTTTTAAAGTCCTTAGTTTTATTACCGTAGAGAGTGAGAGCTGTTTGTTTGATACACATCAGCTTAAGAGAAAAAGGCACGAATGT